>QXWJ01000016.1:0-171190 GCA_003614865.1 Arthrocladium fulminans
GTCAGCAACGGCATCGTCAGCAACGGCATCGTCAGCAACGGCAACGGCAGCAGCACCGTCCGCAAGCCATTGTGACATTGTCCCCCGGGGGACGCTTAGCCTGACCTCATCAACATCAACGGCATCGACAACGGCATCAACGACGTCATCAGCAGCAGCAAGCCGTTGTGAGGCCGTCCCCCAGGGGACGCCTTAGCCCGACCTCATCAACATCAGCAGCAACGCCATCAAAAGCAACGGGCAACAGCAACGGGCAGCAGCAACGGGACTAACAGAGGCGCCGTCGACAGCAACGGCATCAGCAACGGCAACATCAGCTGCTGCAGCATCATCTGCTGCAGCAATCGCATCCGCCGGCCGCGATTGCGCAGCTTTGTTCGCCGTCTCTCACGAACGACTGCCCGTAATCTGTGATACTGATCGAACAGAGTCTCACTAGATTCGGCCAGCAGAGCACTGATTGACCTCGGTCGTCACGTAGATTCCGGCGCCTTTCTGAAAAGATGCACACCCGTGGCGTTGATGAGGGAAAATTCGCGCTTTGGCTGAAAGTCTGGCTTGTCTCCGTCAATGTCCCTCAGTCAGCAAATGTGATAGTCAGCGAGTCCGGTTGTTGGAGACGGCAGCCTGCTCCGGTACGCTGTGGGCCCTTACTAATGCCAATGAGATTCACCACCTTATCATTCGTCATGTTCTCGATGAACAAACTCAACCTAGAGTTGTTGCAAAAGCTTCTCCTGAGAACGTTACCTGAATTGACGGCCATGTTCAGGAAACCTCCAGTGGAGTCGCCACCAGAGAGAGGCTGGTGATTGAGCGGCGTGGCAATGGCTCATCAGAGAGTAGCGACCTACATTTTCCTGAACATGGCATTTGCTGAGAAAGAAGAGACGGTGACCTTCTAGCAGTGAGCAATGCACACGGCTGAGGAAAGCGACCTTCCTGTCAAGCTGTACTTGACATTGCCGCAAAGACACGGTCCTTCTCGAGTGCCACCTTGTTGGGCTGTAGATGCCGTTGCAGAGTACGCAATTGAGGTCAGGGCAAACGTGGTTTGGTTGAAACAGTGTCAGTTGAGATATTCAAAGGCAATCAGGTGGAAGAGCAGGATTTGAAACGTAGTATCGTGAAACCGAGGCCCAGAAACATAAAACTTTGCCGGGCAAGGCATGAGATGGCACTGCTTTGCGGCGGGATTGAGGATGCTGAGATGCTGCGGACCCATGGAGGGCCAAGGCTCACTGAGATGTCACTCATGAACGGCGTTCCGCTGCCACTCACAGTCTGGAACTTGTTGCGAAAGTGGTGAGAATGCCCAATCATTCAGAGCGGTGACAACCACGGATCTACACCACCGTGCAGACTCAGTTTTCTTCGGTCCTCCTTGAGGCAGAATAGCAATAGCACTGTGGCGTGCACTGACTGAAGGATCACATGGCTGGCTGATTCCTCTACCTGCAACAGTGGCTCCAGAGCCAAGCGGTGAGGTGGCCTGAATAGATCTCACAATTCCAGATCGCACAAGAGATCTAAGTGCGGCCGTTGATGGGCATGTGCAGAGATTGGAGTCCTTCTGCTCGCAAACAAGTCATTCTGATTGCTTCCTAGTCTCGTGAATATGGGAACAGTGATCCTTCACCTGATGAAAAGAGCTTCTCAGGAGTCGTATCGAGGTGAGTCAGTATTTGACGGCTAGTTGATGATTTGGCAGGGTGGCCTGACCATTGCTTGCGTGCCATGTTTGCCGACACAGCCAATGGACCTGCATACCTGATGAAAGAGCAGGATCGACCTTCGGCTAAACGAGATCAAACGGTTGCTGAGATCGAGCTCTGCCGCAGCATGAGGTCTGTTCAATTGCACCAAAAGGAGAGCAAACTGCCGAGTGGCCACGTGCTCACGGCGAACATTTGCCAAATTTCAAGTTGAGCTGGTCGCTTTATGCTACCTGCAACTATGGGCAATGAATGTAGAAGAGTGAAGCATGGCTGCGCTGATTGGCACACGTCGCCGTCAATGGAATCCCAACTTGGCTCCCCAGGCACCGAAGAACGGCTGGTTGGGCGAGTAGAGCGACTTGCCTTCGTGGGGATCAGATGCTGGCAGTATTCTCGAGGAGGCCTTCGAAGATCGTGCGAATCTCTGGGGCGGCCACATTTGGAACTTCGGCATGGACGTAGTGACCTGCATCGGCGAAATCGAGACTGTAGTTGGTCCAGTAGTCACCGAGTTGGCCAGACCATGCATCAGGAATCAATGGATCGCGATGTCCTCAGAGAAAGCGCGTAGGAAGGCGATTAGCGGTCGCGGGGGAGTTTCTCTTCCAGCCAAAGGCGTCGACTGGGAACGGCGCTGGGATACCAGTCAAAGCCGCCTTGGATGTTCCCGGGTTTCATAAAGTTGTCCATGTAGGCCACCAAAATGGCTTTCGAATACCTTTGGATTGTCACCAGACCAGTGATCCAGAAAGTGGCAAAAGTAGATGCGACATGCGTCCCGTGATGAGCCAACTAGTTCAGCAGCCCAAGGTACTTGTTGGAAATACTGGTACCAAACCTCGATGAGGTAGCTTGGCTGGCCATAGCGGAGGCCAAGGCCAGGACAGGGAGTGCAGAAGTAGAAGCTCCCCTCGAGACATTCCGGCGCCATGTGTGACATCGCTTGTGCGAAGTAAGCACCGAGATCGCCGCCCACGACGCCAAACCGCTCAAAGGCCAATGCATCCATAAGGCCAAACATGTCTGTCGCATGCCGGTCAGCTGTGGCAGTCGAATCTGGCCCTGGAAATGGTTTTCCCGGTATCGCCGCAGCCGCGCAGATCTGGGGCGATGAGATCGAAGCTCTCACCGATTTGTTCCATCACTGGTCGCCAAACAAGCCAAAATTCTGGCTAGCCATGGACAAAGAGGATGGGATGGCCTTTTCCAGACCGAGCAAATTTTGGGAGTCAAATCACTCACTTTCACACAATGTTGGCTGATGCCAGACGCCTCTGCAGCGGCAAACGACATGACGCTTCTGAGGACTGTCCGTCAAAGAACATCCACTGCGTTGAGGACCACATCTTGTGCCTGTTGCTGGGAAAGTTTATGAGTCACTTCCCCTCGTCTGCAACACCAGACCTTTCGGCGATGCCGGCCTCGATTGCGATCCACTCTATCACAATCCTGCTTTGTTGATTTGACGGCTTTCATGCTGGTGAGAAGTCACAGCCAGCAACTCGGTGTCTCGGCGTAATGTCGTCGTTCAGCTGCTGAGATGAAGCAGAGGCAGAGGCAGGATTTCGTTGCGAATTGCTCCACGAACAACGACTTTCGGCTTGTTAGGAGATTCTCCTGAGATCTACTTTAGCGAGACTATCATCCAGCACAGATGGCTCACCTGCGAACCTCTTCGTTTGCAAAACTCACTTGAGGTAAAAGTTGCCACAAAGGAACTTGCGTGAAAACAAACTGTCGGAATATTCGAGGTTCATATTGGAAGAGAGCCATGCTGATTCAGACGCTGGAAGGATTTACTGGAGAAGTTGAAAGTCATTGTTTGCAGAATATTTGAACATCCTCTCATCACGAAGGGAGAAAATGTTCAGCTCTGGCCGCCAAGAGAACCGTGAAGCTTACCTCATTCTCAGACCCTCTCTGATTGGCTGTCTAATTTCGCAGCTGCCGTGGGACCAAAGTAGCTTACGACAGCGACGTCGGAGGCCACATTTGCATTCGATAATTCCCCATCCAAATACCGGCCGGCGTAGAGAATCGCTTTCCCTGTCCCATCATATCCATCTTGACCCTTGGCCCTGCCAAAATCTTGAAATCCAGAGCCATTTTGGGCACCCTCAATGTCAAATTTCCTCGGCCTTTCCTCGTAAACCGCACCGTACCACACTGGGCCACAGATAAATGCCGTCCGGGGTGGGGATAGTAGTAAGCAATGTCAGGCAGCAGTTGGATGGTGATGATATCTTGTGGGTGGTGGATGGGAGAGAGCTGCGGAATGGGAAAAGAAGAAAAATTTGTGTACCACGGGAGATTGGAAATATCGACTTCTGCGATCAGACGGAACTGGCGTTCCATCCCCATCGGGACTAGCATTGCTGCCAAGATGAGACTAAACCATTTATGGTCGGAGTCTGCAGGCGATGGGACGCCCAGATTCCGTCTGAGAATGAGGTAACCGTGAAGCCCGCAAACGAGGATACCCGTTTCACGACGCCTTCCATTCCATTCCACGAACCACGCCAGTCGCCCACGGCACCGCCGTACTGTCCACGACCAACACACCTCACCTGGACGCCGAAATGGACAAAACAAGTCAGGGCTGCCTGGATGTGGCCCGCGTCATCGTCGAGCCTTGCGGCCTCCTTCGACTCGAATTCACCCATCCACGCCAAGAACGAGGGCACCACTGTCTGGCAGGGATGGCTTCGACTATGATCACATGCTCCTGATCGAGGAACCACAAGTCCACTCCAGCTGCCAGCGTCATGGCATCAGCCGACGCCTAGTCCAGGGCCGATTGCCAAGGATTCAGGCCAGATGAGCGATTGCTGGTATGCAGTCGCCCACCCGACATCGTTCTAGACAGTAAGACTATCCCATCAACTGGATCGGCTCTCCAAACTCGAGCGGCGAACAGCCATCCGTCGTCACACCCAACTGTCAGTCACATTCTTCCGCTCTTTGGGCTTCCGGCGCATCAGGGCAGCGCCCACTTGGCAGCAGCTGAGATTGGCTGAGTATTTGTCTGAGCGTTTGTCTGAGCATCCGTCTGAGCATCGGCCTGAGCATTTGCCCTAGCGTATGCGTCCTGCAGCTCCCTAATCCATTTGTCGGCCGCTTCTTCAATGGTGTGCCGCAAACAGTCGTCGGAAGCAAGCTTTTTCATGAAATGAAGGCAACCGCAGGCCGAGACATCATAAGCTCTTCCCATTTCTTCAAATGCGGATACGGCTTGATATGACGCCAGCCCAAAAGTCCGACACCCATAGCGAATGATCTGCTATTGTGCAACGGCCACCACAAGCTAACCAGAAGTACTGTGGCGGAGGTGCTCATCAAGCACATTGTAGAGCCTGCAAGTCTCGGTGCGATAGCGAAACAGTGGATACGAAAGCTTCTCGGGAGAAATCGAGTAAAATGCATTGCTTACCCTTGCATGGCCCCAACGCCAGACGTCTGTAGAAGCAACCAGCTGTTGACTAGGGATTGCTCCAAGGTGCCTCGAGGATATGAAACCCTGCACGACTCTCAGCTGATGTCACTGAAATGGAATGGTTACTCACTTATGGTCGGTATCATACCGGCCTTCAAGGTACTGCATGATGCTTCCAGGTTCAAATAGATTGATCTTTTGCCATCGGGCATGATATCGGTGATGGCAGGGATTCTTCCGTTGGAATTACTTTCCAGACACCATGGCTCCTTGTGTTCCGCCTTTTGTAAGATCCATCACACGGATGGCGTAGTCTAAGCTGTTGAAATGTATTAAGCATGTCGGCCTGTAATGTATGTATCGATGACTTACCCAAGGTCCTCCAGCAATGTGGCGATCTTGACGCAGTCGGGAGCTTGCGCAATGTATGCCACGATGCTTGTCGCCGTCATCGTGGCAAGGTTGTGTTTCTGCAGATGGTACTGATAAGGTCGTGCTCGAGTATAATTCTGATCAGCAGACACTGGCTCGTGTCAGGCAGAATACAAGGACTAAAATATGGCAACTGCAGCTGTTAGTCCGCGGCGGGGTGTCGAGGCGTAACCCCGGAAATCGTTATCCGGCAGCGTTTCCAATCGATGCCTCCGGCAATGCATCTCACTTTGGCCATAATTAAGTATGCAACACTGCGACATGCTTGACTCGTCAATGGTCCTACTGCTTTCCCTAGGTGATGATTTCCCAGTACACGCAGACAGACGAAACAACCCATTGCCATCAGAGCCCTGCCTGAAAGACTCTAGCTGCCGAAGTATAGACGCTCAAGCGAGATCTCTCTCGACGTGTTGGGCATAGCTCATCGGCATGATGAATAAGCCGCCCATTTCGAAGATGATGCTCACAATGCATGTGGCGTCCAATTGAACAAGAGTGGCAAGGCACGATGCGTCGAGATGCACCAGAAATTATTCCATCATTCCATCATTCCATCATTCCATGGCACGTCAATTCGACTGTATGGATGTGGAAAGAGGTACATATCGCCCTGCTCTCGCAAACTCTTCCAAAAGAATGTTCTGTGATGCACCTCAACCGGATCATTCGTAAACCAATGCTCTATCCTCAATGCTTTGTCGATACAGAGCTCATTTTGGCGTTCTGGGATCCATGAAAGCTGTGTGCGGTACTCCTTGCGGCTCATTCTCAATGTTGCTGTCGGAGCACTGGATGAAGATTCGCTCAGTGTTGGCCATCCCGCTCCAGGAAAAGTATTTCTGGTGTTCGTAATACTTCACGGCTGCCGTTTCCCCGACTCTGTGAGGATATCTGTGTTCGATCGCAACAAGATCTCCGAGAGGCGAACCGAGAGGGAAGCCTTGAACAGGGCCGTTCAGAGGTCGCCACACCTTGATGATTCTCACTCGACCGGCTAATAATTCTTCAGCTTAGTATTGTCTGGCGGACTTGGAAATTTGGTCAACATGGACATAGGTGACTGGTCCTCTGGTAGCGTCCAATTTCGATTTCCTATGACCAATGATCTTCACCACGAACGAGCCCGGACAGTGCTTTAGAATCAGCTGCTCGACTTCTGGATAATAGAGTTGTTTGACTTCCTTGTCGTCGTTGAAATCGACGCACTTTGACGGTATGTCGGAGGCAGTTTGAAATGTCTCTGACCCTCGAATATCCTGAATCTCCACAATCCTTTGCTTGTATTCACAATTTTCTCGAGGGTTTCCATCTATCGGTTTTCAACGTAGTGGTATGGCGCTTCGCCGTCTTCCGGAGGGGCGCAAAGGTTTAGTGAAGCTGCCACAGATCCTTGAGGAGCGGACAAAGACTCCAGAGTGGTTGGGAGTTAGTTCTGTCAGCGTCATGCTTACCACGAATGAATGGCGCGATCGGTTAGACAAATAGTGGTGAAATTAAAGACTTTGGCGGCAAAACGTCGCCTCACACATGGTATAAATAACGCAGCAAATGCTGAACGGCTTTCCCACTGCCAGATTGTAGCCATGCGTGAACACACATTGGAATGAAAAGGACTTGAAACTGGAGTCAACATTTGTCAGCGTCATCGTTTCTGAAGCTTGAAGCTCGCTCAATTCCAAGGCTATCATTCTCCGAAGCTCGCGCCGCCGGTCGAGCAAGGCTATCGTGTTCCGGACCCAAGGCTGGCACTCTGTGGCCTCGGGTAAGGACGAGGTTGAACAGACCACTGCTTTTGACAAGTGTTTTCATCTTCGAGAGTTTGAAATAAGCCACGCACAAAAATGGCCGTCGGGGATTTCACTCTCAACGGAAAGATTGCGGTGGTGACGGGCGCAGGTTCTGGCATCAACCTTGCATTTGCCAAATTGGCGGAGCAAAATGGGGCAAGAGTGCTGATTGCGGATTTACAACTGACTGCCGAAGGCAAGCACTTTCTGAAAGCTTCAGAAGACAAAGGCACCGTGTATTATGTCAGGTGTGATGTGACCAAGAGAGCGGATTTGGAAAATCTCGTCAAGGTGTCCAACGATCGATTTGAGGATGTGCCGGACGTGTGGATTGCAGGAGCTGGAGTCTTCGAACCTGTTTGTCCATCATATCACCAACGGCCCAAGACAAGCCTGCTGACAAACGCTCTACAGGCATGGTCCAACTTCTGGGATGACACGGAGGAAGATGGATATGCACAAGTGGACATTAATGTGATCCATCCACTAAAGCTTTCGAGAATCGCCATAAGAGCTCTGCTCGGCAAAGGCAAGCCAGGTGTGGTGCTGGTGGTCGCATCTCTTGCTGGATATCAGGGAGCGTTTTCAGCGCCGCTATACTGTGCAACAAAGCATGCTTGTGTGGGATTTGTCAGGTCAATGGCGGAGCTGCACCAGTTTGAGTCCATCAAAGTGGTCTTGGTGGCACCGGGGTGAGTGAATTCCCAGCTTGGTCGTTGGTTCATTCGAATTGACGCTCTCTAGATTTGTTCACACGCCCTTGTGGACCAACCATCCAGAGAAAATGAAGCAGTTTGGCTATGCAATGGAGAACTCTGTGAGTCCAGAGAGGGTGGCTGCGTGTATGGTGGATTTAATCCAAGGTTCTCAATATCAAGGTGGCGATTGTATGGAGATTTCTGGGGGAGGATGCCGGCTTTTGGGCACTTGGAACATCCCGGCACCAGGGCTTCACGGAACAAGCATCGACAAGGAGGTGCTCCCAGAGAATTACAAACCAATATTGGCCTCATTGGGTCGTGATAAGGGGTCGTATTGAAGAATCAAGATGTGTGGCCTGACCTTGTCAGCCAGAATCAAATACAATGGCGCTTGCATGTCAATGACTTACCGACGGGAAAGAAAAAGACGCCATGCGCCCTGGTGGTCGCCTGGATCCTTCCAAGAACAGGATGTGTTTGACTTGCCTCATCGTCAGAGCAATAGTCTGGGAGCCGCCTCTTGAATAAAATGCCAGCCCTGTCAAGCGTATTGGCCCAGGTAGGCTCCATTACACTCTACAGGTGCGGCATCAGGAATTCCAGCCGTATTCAAGCACTCAGCTTCCATCATGCACATCGCCCGACATTTTCAATCTCTGGGTGACGTTTTCCGCAATCTCCGCATCTTGATTTCCCCTGAACACACCCCAGACAAATTCTCGATGCACGTCATAAAATACTGCTCGACATCGTGGCGATCTCAATTTCCAACCTCAGAAATTCCTGCCAATGCCGCACATTCGACGAATATTGATGCGCAAAACAGTCATGAGTGCTCACACCGGCAAGCCCAGACTACCCATGTCGACGAGATTGAGACAACCGGTGACGCTCAGAGACAGCCTCTTGAACTGACAGTGGTGAGGTGGCGAAAGAGGCCATTGGCGGCAGCGTCGAAGATCTTCCGCCTGGGTATTTCCGCAGCTTCAATTTTGTCGGCGCTGTCGCCGCCCTCTGCCTTGGCCAAATTTGTTGCTATTTCGGATTCATCTTACCTGCAAACATTTGGACCATTCTCAATGAAGACCTTGGACCAGACCCCAACTATGTTTGGGTGTCGATGATTGTGAGTCGATGTACAAGAAGAGCCTACCTCTCCTAATAGTCGACAGTGGAATCTAACACAAGCCTTCTTTGTTCTGGTAGGACGGTGTCAGCTTGGGCTACCCTGTGGGCGGTGTCGCAGTGGGCATGGCTTCAGGGTGGGCTGCTGCGATGGGTGAACTGTGGCAGGGCGAACGGGCACGTACGACGAGGGACGGTGGAATGGCTGATGGTAGCAATGGACGAAGTTGACCACGGGGGAAGCCCAATACTATGGGAATCCGGTTTGCATATATCTCCCTCGTGCCAAGACCTTTGCTCTGTGTGATCTGTGTGCTCTGTTGTGCTCTGTAACAGAGCACACAGATCACACAGATCACAACAGAGCAAGACCTTCCCTGATGCGGTTAGCGTGCACGTGGTTGCACCGTTTCCCGTCTTGTCCAGGTACGTCTCGTAACAGACGGCTCTCAGACTTGCTTGGGCGACGCTGGTTCTTTATCATCGGCAATTCAATTGGCCTCATAGGAGCCGGTCAGTCGTTCTCACACCCTACCAGCTGTGCCGATTAACTGGTGTATGCAGTGGTTGCGTGCACCGCACGATCCATCTCCGTCCTCATCGTCGGAAGTGCCACCCTCGGCATTGCTGCGGCCGTGCAGCTCTCATTTGCCGTGGTCATAGGGGAATTGATACCGAGCAAGCATTGTGGCTTTGACATATCCTTCGTTTTTGTGGCAACTCTCCCTGTGACAGCCTTTGGACCGGTCATTATTCGATCGATGGTCACCCACACTGCCGCTGGTTGGAGATGGAGCTTTTACATCATCAACGCGGTGGTCGTCATTCTCTTCTACCTCTGCTATCATCCCACCACGTACGCCATGCTACACGCTCGGCGGCAATAAAATGTTCCCAAGTGGAAGATGGTGGATGTCCTCGGCGTGATTTTCACCGCGGGATGGCTCATGTTCTTGCTGGGTATCTCAATACATTTGCACAATCCTGACCGCTGCTGTCGGTTCCATGGTGTACTACTCTCTCCTGGTGCTGTGGCCGATACAGATTTCGGTGCTTTACGAAACCACCATCATGGGAGTAGGCTGGAAGAGTTGTGTTGGTAGGTGCATTCCCAATCGCAGAAAGCAAGCAGTCTCTACCTACTTCATCAGTCGGGTCAGGAGCCCTGATGGGTCAGGCTCTGTTCGGAAAACACAAGTTGCCGACGGTCATCTCGGTGACCGTTCTGACCGCATTTACAGGAGTAATGGCCGTCTCCTCCGATTATGGAGGTGCTTTTCATTCTCTTTGCAACCGTCGCACTCGGCCATGTGGAGAATGTAGCTTCACAATCGGACCTTTCTGTTTGAATCCAGAGGACCTCGGAATCGCGCTCGGCCTACTTGGTGCCACCCGGTCGACACTCGCGACGGCGGCGCAAGCAGTGCTTTTCGCCATTCTCAACAACAAGCTAGGAGCCAATGTTCCGAAGTACGTGGTTCCAGCAACCGTCGATGCGGAACTTTCCGACCTGCCTTGCTTCAAGGTCTTGCCGTGGGAAACTTCTCTGCGGTCCCGGACATTACGCCTGAAGTAGTTGCCGTTGCATTGGACGCAAACCGGGCAGCGTATTCGCAGAGTTTCAAACCCGTCTGTTTGGCAGCGATCGCCTTTGGCTGCTGCAAGAATGTGCGCGGTCTCTCCAAAAAGAACACAGAATTCTGAGCTGCGGCACACAGAATCATTCAACGTCGACGTGGAATTGACACTCACTGCTTCCAATTGATGACTCGGCTCCCCTTTCGCTCGGACATGGGACTCCTGCATTTCCACCCTGTCATGTCTTTTGCCAAAGCTTCCGGCAAACGGCTTCTGGCAAACGATTTCCCAGAATTTAGATATTGGGACATGATGGCGAAATCTGCCTGACATATCTAGATTATAGATATATCAGCTCTCCTCTGTATTGTTGGCCGTTCTTCTGTGCTTGTTAATGCTTCTCCGTTCTCCCTACCGAGGCAATACCGATCAGAACCCAAAACAGTGTCACATCTCCACGCAGAAAGACACGACGCATGGGGTAAAGGAAGCAAAGATAGAGTGCTCAGATCTCGTCTTATTGTATATGACAACACCAACCACACGGCAGGGTCTCCTTCTGATCACACAATCCACTCCCAATGGACAAAAGGTGCAGATCCTTCTGGAGGAACTGAAAGATGTTTATAGCTTGGAATGTAAGAACGTTGACCTATACCATGTCTTTGCAGAAGAGCTTACCGTGAGGAACAAGGGACCACAACTCTCATCCACATCGCAACCAATGAGCAGAAAAAGGACTGGTTTCTCCGGCTCAATCCCAACGATAGAATAACCAAACATAGCCTCCTCGAATTATGCCTAACCCTTTCCAGACCGGATTCCAATGATTGTTGACAACAATCAGTCACCTCCCTTCCCAGTCTTCGAAACGGCGGCGGAACCCCTATATCTCTTGACCGTGGCAGACAAGAAAAACATCTTTGGTAGCCAATTCTTGCAGTGGCTCTTCTTTGGCACGGCGGTGGAGGCCCGTATCAAGGTCAGGTCATTCACTTTGGACGTTTGGCAATGAGCGCTTTACCAATGAACTTCTCCGAGCGTTCGGGGTGCTTGAGATCCAGCTGAGCGGCAAGTATGCCGGCACTCCGCGAGACTATCTTGTAGGTTCTCAAAAAGGCAAGTATAGTGCTGCAGATATGAGGGACCAATTTCCGCACTTGAGAGAATGGTTGGCCATGGGAGACAAGTACAAGGAGAGTTAGGGAGGACTCTGCTGAGGGTACAGGAGAAACCGAGAATCCAACAGTTGCCTTCTCCAAGCTTCTTCAGAGACACTCCGCAATTGATTTAGCTACATAACCAACATTCGTCGTATTCAGTCCAGCTAGGGAAATCCGAGAGTTGTCGGCCATGTAGATGTGAAATTGCTCTGTGTGGGTTTCGTCAGCGAGTTCCAGATTTCAAGGGCCCCAATCACAAACCTCTCAGCTTGATGACAACCTCATATTCAAGGCCGAGGAAGCTGAACATTCCAGATTGATTCACAATGTGAGACCAGTCGCCAGGAGCCCCTACTTAACATTAGCGTGCTGACCATGCACATCAAATCCAAGACAAACCATGTTGGACGAGAAGATTGTGCAACTCTTCTCTCATCTGCTTGATTCGAGAATTCATGGTGATCAGATCAGCATACCACATCTCTGTGAGCTTTTCGTCATTCAGGATGAGACTGGAAATCTTTGCACCGTAGGCCGGAGGATTGGAAACTTCGGAACGCTGCAACCTCTCCAGCACCGATTCACAATTTGTGGCAATCTCGGCATCCTTCGTCACAAGGAGTGTGCATCCAACTCGTTCTCCTAATCACCCACGTCAATCCATATCCCCCGCAATGAGAGTGGCCTGAGAGTCTTACCGTACAGTCCCATATTCTTCGCAAAGGACACAGACACAGCAGCCTCCATATCGAGATCATTCACAAACAATCGAATGGCGTACGCATCCTCGTCCACATTTCCGGAATTGAAACCCAGGTAGGCGGCATCAAACAGAGGGAAGAGCTGCTTCTGCTTCATGGTCTGACCTATCTCGGCCCACTGTTCCTTCGATGGATCACATCCCGTTGGGTTGTGCGCACAAGCATGGAGGATGACGATGGAGTGTGGCTCGGCCTTCTCTAGCATCGCTCTGTAAGCACTCATGTTAATGCATTTTTTCTGAAAGTCATAATACGGAAAGGAATGGCATTGAAAGCCCAAGGACGTAAAGACCAGATGATGGTTCGACCAGGTAGGCTCCGGGATCCAAATCTGGGGTTTAAGCGAGCTGCATGATTTTAGCAACGAGCCAGCGAGGTGGAGGCCACCCGTCCCGGAAAGACTCTGGCAGCTTGCAATCTATGGTGATGGTCAGAAAGATTAGCGGATGGGCGATTGAGATCATCCTACTCTAGAAGACAAGGAGGCAAAGCGAGTTGGTCCGACTACCAGTTTGCATGCAGCCTTCCGAAAATCAGGAAGGCCCAAGATCGGCAGATACTCATGGTTCAGTTTGCCCTCTGAGAGCCGTCTGCGGGCCTCCGCCACGGATGGCAAGATCCAAGGCAAGCCGTGGTCGTCTCGATACGTCCCTTGGCCCAGGTTAACTTTGAGAGGGGACGCATCCTGGTTGTACTGTGCGGTCAAGGCAAAGATGGCATCTCTAGGGATGCGTGGTGCTTGAGCGAAAAAGGAATCGATCTTCATGATGGAGAATGCAGGAGAATGCAGGAGAATGCGGGAGAACGCTGATGACAGGCTCCCTTCAAAGACAGCAAGGGCATTCTTGGCAGGGAAGAAGAGGTGAGGCACATTTATACGGTCGACAACCTGGGTAATCGGCGTTCATACCGTGGCACGGTGCCTGAGAGGGCAGCATGGATAATTTCATATCCTACCATGCCGGCAGAGAAGTTTCACTGGGCCAACTAGCGACCGATCTGGTCAAAAAAAAGAGCAAAGCTTTTGCGCTGCAGTGTGGTGAGTCAGAAAGGGCCACGGCTAGTCACTCGGTATTGCCGCAATGGAGATCACTCGTTCAGAATTGATGCATTGATTGCCGCTTGCGATTCCGAGCCACCGATTCTACCAGGAGGGGAACAAAACGTGGGACGTGGAGGCGGGTGTGACATCCGAGGTTTAGCCGCGGACTCGAGCCGAAAAGGTGGTCGGATGATTGGCCTGCCATTCACAACGGCTGGCAATCGTGTAGGGTTTGTGTTCCAGACTGAGTTTGGGGCCCGAAACAGTTCCAGAAGATCATTGTTCGGTGGTACGATATCAACCGAGACATGGAAGAGCATATTATTGGCAATCTTTACAATCTCAAACTTGGCTCCAAACTCGTAGCGGTGTACGTCCCGGAAAATCCTGTGCGATATTTAATCATACATTATTCTCAATCAGCATCGACACTAAATTACATCGCCTCACGAATTACATCACCATGGCCGAACAAAAATCATCACCTATTGTCGTGCTCGGGTGTGGAAGTTGGGGACTCTCGACTGCACTACATTTGACCAACGAAGGGTACACCAACGTGACCGTCTTTGATCGAGCTTCAGAGATCCCTTCTCAATATTCAGCTGCATATGACTTGAACAAGATTGTTCGTGCTGAGTATGAGGATGAGTTCTACACGGCGCTGGCACTGGTGAGTGGCTCTCATCTGCATCTCCCGAAGGATGGCATGCCCATGACTAACTCTCCGTTTCAGGACGCTATAAAAGCTTGGAAGACTCCTCTCTTCGGGCCCTACTTTCACCAGACTGGCTATGTCGTGGCAACATCGAGCGGAGCACCCCAGAAGGCCGTGGACCATCTGCAAAAGGCCCTTGGCTCAATCAAAGACCATCCAGTGTTTGCTCCATCCATCTCCTCGCTAAACAAGCGAGAAGACTTTACAGATGTGTTCTGGCAGTTTACCGGAGCAATGACTGGATTCAAGGGGTACTTCAATCGCTTGGCAGGCTATGCTCACTCCTCCAACGCCATGAAGGGCATTTTTCATCATCTTTCAGGCCGAGGCGTGAGATTCGTCCTAGGTCCGAAGGAAGGCAAGGTTGTTGAGCTGCTGTACGGTGGCAGAGGCACATCTCGTCAGTGTACGGGCGTCAAGACAGCAGATGGCGTGGTTCATCAATCCAGCAAAGTCATCTGCTGTCTCGGGGCCTACGCCGCAGAGCTCATCCCGGAAGTGGGCGGTTTTACCGTGGCCAAATCATGGTCAGTGGCCCATGTACAACTGACAGAGGCCGAGTGCGACCTCTTGCGCGGCATTCCGGTGCTGAACATGAGAGACCTTGGCTTCTTTTTCGAGCCAGACCCAGCGACAAGACTGCTGAAGGTCTGCCCATTGGGAGCAGGCTTCATCAACACCAACAAGAAGACAGGAATCTCCTTGCCACCCTTGGAGTCTTTGCCGGCACCACAAGATTACATTCCGGCGGAAGATGAGAAGAAGCTGAGAAAGCTGCTCCGCGAGACACTGCCGTGGCTCGCCGATAGGCCGTTCGTCGACCAGAAAATGTGCTGGTTCTCCGACACTGCAGACTCGGAATACTGTGTTGATTTTGTACCAAACACTGACAAGTCCGTGGTGATATTGTCGGGAGATTCCGGTCATGGCTTCAAGATGATGCCCATTGTTGGTCAATGGGTTTTGCAGTTGCTCAAAGATGGCCGTCAGACTCTACCCAGATGGCAGTGGCGACAAACTGACGGTACCGGCAATGATTGGGGAGATAAAGTCTCATGGCGAATTGGCACGACGAAGGAGATAAAGGATGTGATTGAAGAGAAGAATCGCATGGTGAAGGCTCGATTGTGAGCGGAAATTGGGAATTGATGTATTTGTGTATATAGAAATCTAATGAAAGATACGCCTCCACACAAGAACTGATAGTCCTTACGCCTACCGATGAACTGCCTGAGACACAACCGCGACCGTGGGGTCGACTGGAGGTTAGACCTAGTATGTTGCTTCAGATCAACACCATTTCTGGATTTCAGATATGGTAAGCTCGGCTGGGGCAATGGAGAGGCAATGCTCTTCACACGGTCATAGCCATGGAGCACACGCAAAGAATCGCCATGGCGTTGTGAGAAATTGTGGAAATGAAAGTTGAAGATCAGGACCAGGCTAAAACGTTGGCGTGGCGGTATCATGGACGAGATTGGCAGACATTGACAGCGATGCAACGGTTTGGGAAATGAGAAGACGTTCTCCTTTCCTCACACAACTCGTATGAATCGTAGGAGCCAGGTGTCCAGTCCTCTCCATGCCTTCCCAGCCTTGTCACTTCATTCATGGCGCTGAAGCACTCGAACTTCATGGCCAGATGTCTACTTTCTACCGCATCCGTACATGAGTCAGAATCGCCACTACCATGGCACTTTGTGATGGACTTCAAAGCAGTTTGGCCTCACCGAAACTCAATCTGCTGTCTTGTGATCACGCCACTGCATTCCGAAAATGAGCTTGCAGGCCAGCGTAAATGGCAGAATGAAGAGGATGCCGCGCATGTACTCGAAGAAACTTCTCGGCTGGAAACTGCACTCCCGACTGGCTTGATACCAGCCACCCAGCACCGGCGAAGATCACGGCAGACGCAGATGAGAGCCACACAGGAGCAAGTGTCCATTTGAGGCATACATCTCTTGAAGAAAAAGATCCTTTCGGGCTTTCAACACGTGGTGGGCTCTCCCCGGTGTGAATGAGACTGTGAACCAGTTGAAGAATTAGCAGATTTGGTGATGCCGATGAGCTAATTCAATGCCATCATACAACCAGCTGTCACATACATATTAGCATCAGCTTAGGTAGAGATGCAAAGGGACACCCAAAGAATGCCGGATTTATGCAAGGATGCCGATGACCATGCATGCATTGAGAATGTGCGGCACTCCCGGAATTTGGGCGTCTCTGATCGTAGTGACGGAGGAGCAGGAGTCAGGAGTGTAAATACCGAGCATGTAGACAAAGTTGACTCGGAAAGGTACGACTTTGGTAGAATGGCATGAACACCGCGCCTCTCCGGCTATGGTATCAATGAAGACTGGTCGCTGACAGCCCAGGTGGCTAGGAGCATCCATAAACAATCGCTGGTAAAAGGATCACGATGAGCAGGAATGATGATCTCAGCCCTCGAATCAACCAGATTACATTGTTCAGGAAGATGACAAACAGGCCACTATGAAGACACTGACTGTATGAGGAAATTTTGAAGTCTGCGAATGATTCTTGACTCTTAATATTGGGGAAATGGTTGCGTTGCTGCCAATAGAAAGCTGCTCTCGGCCTAGCACTGAAGAAGGATGCTGAGGGAGGATGCTGAAGAATGATACCCAGCTAGTCCACCACGTTGGTATTAGTGCTCCGACATTCATCGGGTCACCACCAAGCGCTAAAGCAGGGCCAATCCATCGGTCTGCGTGGTGAAAAGAAGTTACCTGGAGTTGGAAGACGATCATCATCTCAGACAAGGTCGGAAGAACCGCCCCAGACACGGCTGCAGGGCCAAAGCGGATTTTATGACCACATTTCAAGTGCGTGTCCAGTATGAATGAAATGTTGCTTCCAGCATTGGAGCTCAGAGATGTGATCAATTGTTTGTCAGTCATCTTTCTATCAAGGGAGTATGCTAGATGATACGCACACGAATCTAACGTGGTGTGAAGGGATGGTGAAGTTTTGGCCATTTCTTGTTATCGTAAAGCTCTGATATCTGCACCTAGTCGGCGCCTAACATCTCGTCGAGCTACATTTGCTTTTTTGCCACTTGATTCCTGACAGAAATAGAACTTCCTTCATGGCTGGAATTGCCAGATAGCTCGATGATATCTGTGGCGAAGTTGAGAGCGCAAGTCACGAATGCGTTGGAACTGGCGCTTCGTTTTCAGAAATCAATCAGTGCTAATTTACAACCCCAGATACGAGCACGACATGGCGTCCGATAACTGGAGTACCACGTAGTGTTGGGTAGACAATCCACTCTGATGGGAGCAAATCCGGAAGGTCTGGTAGATCTGGTTAGGTCGGCATTCGCGCAGCCATCTCGACGATTAGATATCGATGACTTTGTCGTGCTATGCCAAGGTCATCATGTCACATGTTTGGCAAGCAGATAATTCCCTTTGTTTGGTGACTGTGGCTACAACAACTACGGATACCTGTGCCGAGATAGGGGAGGCCTGTTCCTCCTCACCAATGATATACCCGCCTGTGGCAAGCGCTTTCATGATCAAACTGCTGCATTGGGCCTTTTTGGCACCATTTTTGATGGTGTCAAGCATGACCTAGATTTTTTTTGCAGCAGAGCATGATGAAGAAGATGACGAATTGATGTGCAAAATTTAAGTTTTTGGCCGAAAATGATCGATCCGGGGTGCCCCGCAATTCCATTTGCCTCTAGAACTTTGAAAGCCTCGACTTGTCGGGATGGCCGCCTTGTGAGAAATTCTCAGTGTATCATGCAAATTTGAGGCGAGCAGCAATCGGATCTCCTCACATTTCGCACAAGAGATGCCGCAGCATTCAGAGCGCAGACAAGATGGAATCAGGAAACGGGTGTCAAATGCGTGCGTACTTATTCCGGCACGCATTCCGACGATAGCGACTGATGTGTGCTAGTTGCCACCGCTGCCGCCAACAGAAGATCCGATGCTCGGGATGCTTACCATGTGAACAATGCACCAAGAGGAATCTTCGCTGTAGCTTCGAAGACAGGTCACAGAAGATTTTAGTGACGAGGGGGTCAGTTTCCACTGCTCAACTTAACCCGCCATTAGCTCACTCATGAGTCTTGCAGCTACATCAACGACTTGGAAAGGCGGGCGGAAGAGAACACGGGGCGAAAATTCAGCCCAGCCCAGCCGCCACTGAGAAGTGCTGATCCCGATGTCAACGATGGTGCTGGAGCCTCATGTAGGCTTCATTCCAACCTTGAGAGTACGTATCCTGACATCTTAGCGGCCGATCTGGAATCACCTGGACGAGAAGGTACTGCAGCACCTAGCCGCGACCCGGTACAACATGACTTTGCACCAGAGCCCAGGCATCCTCCCGATTCTGGACGTGCAACGCCTTCCGCACAACTTACGAACCCGTTCTCCAGCCATACCCCCAGATATGTCGCCGACAGCTCCGGCAGACCATGTTAGTACTCACTGGTGGTCATGAATGTGTTCGTCGAAGCTAAGCTGGCTTGCAGGGTACCTTGGCACTTCCTCCAACTGGGCTTTCAATCGCCGAGTCCTGAGCATGGCACACGAACGCCTTACAGGCAAACCCGTGCCCGTACAGAACAAGTTGTTTGAGTGGACGATGGACGAGTTGGGCTGGAATGGCCAACGAGACACACTTGTGCCTGACACCACCCTCCTCCCTTCGCCAGACTATGCCATCTATCTCATCAACGCAGTCAAGTTCCATTGTGGTCAGATCTTTCACCTCTTCGATGAGGTGACGTTCATGCAGCAATTCGCCGAATTCCATGAAGCTCCCGGCGACGGCTCCAAACTAAGGAGTCTATGGTATGTTCATTTCCTTCTCATTCTGGCCTTCGGAAAGGTATTTGTCGCTCGACGACACGATGGTCGCAGACCTCCTGGCGCCGAATTGTTTGTGCAAGCCATGAAACTCATGCCCGACATCACCTTTCTCTACACGCATCCTGTCCAATCCGTCGAAATCTATTGTTGTGTGGCGCTCTACATGCAGTGTTTAGACTACAGAGGCCCCGCATACAATACCGTAAGCCAGTGCTTCTTCACTCTCTATGAACTCCACACTGAAACACGAGCCAGA
Organism: Arthrocladium fulminans; assembly: GCA_003614865.1. Classification (NCBI taxonomy): domain Eukaryota; kingdom Fungi; phylum Ascomycota; class Eurotiomycetes; order Chaetothyriales; family Trichomeriaceae; genus Arthrocladium; species Arthrocladium fulminans. Next base: position 19,571 of record QXWJ01000016.1, read on the forward strand.
TTGGACAAGCCCTCCGCATTGCATTGGAGGAGGGTATGCATACCAACATGCAAGACCAGGGCCTGGATGAGATCCACGTTCAGCGCTGTCGGAACGTCTGGTGGACCGTCTACATTCTTGACCGACAGATGTCTTCACTGATGGGTGCCCCGCTTGCGGTCAGAGATGAAGATATCACCGCCGGTTTGCCAACCTCTTTCGGGTCTGTACAGAAAAGTCTTGCTCTGGAACTCAATGTCAAACTGTCAAGGATTATCTCACAGATCCTAAACAGTAGGTCCAATATTGAACATTCCGATTTGGCTGCCAGAGTTTGCTGACTCATGATTTTCCACGACAGCGGTCTACGGCACAGAAGGGCGACTGAACCGGAAATTCATTTCCAGCACGAAGAACGCTTTGAAGGGCATTGCGGCCGTCACCGATCAATTGAAGGAGGCATTTGATGTCCCTGCTAATGGACCTACCGGCGGCATATCACGTCTGTCAGCTCATCTGCACCTTCTTCACCACCAGGTAAGAATTCACTTCCTCACATCTTCAGAGATGAAAAGAAGATCACTGTCGCACTTACAAAGCATCATCGTACGCATGGCTAAGCATTCCCAGTGTATTGTTCTCGCGACAAGACCGCTGCTGTTCAGCTTATTGAAAACAAGGCTCGATCAACATGACGGCATGCCTACATTGGCTGCTTCGTCAGGGAGTGCCCAGACGTTACTACAGATGTGCGTTGAGTCCTCTCAACACATCGTCGCGGTGCTTGAGAGACTGAAGGAACAAAACCTACTAGGTACCGCAAGCATTCCCGCAAATGGTGGGAGACACTCGGCTGATAGGTTCCAGAAAGCTTCTTACCATTCGACCTGGACGCGGCATTTGCAGCTAGCATGGTATTACTGCTCGCACCAGTTGTGGAGCGCTCTTTGCTGGAAAGCCATTTTCCATGGCTAGAGATAGCTTACATGATCCTCGATGAAATGGCACTCCAAGGCCATTCACAAGCCGCTGCTCGCAAAAGAGAGCTTCTACAACTACAACAACTCTTCAGCCAAATAACGCTTTCATCAGGAAGTCGAGATGGTTATGGTCCACAGAATGGGGCGGCTCAGCAGAACGACGCCAACGACGTCCCATCAATGCCCAACCTCAACGAGGCGCACGCCGATGCCGGCACTGTTCATTTTGACTATGGCTTTATTGAAGATGCCATTTGGCGGACCGGATACACCGCAGACCAATTGCTGACGGTCGCAGACTCTCTTGACCTCGATGGATTGGAATGGATGACCACAGGATCTTCTACCATGGCTGATTAGTACCGACAGTCAAGGGGATCAGACAGTGGAATCGACCAATCTGAGATTGATGTTGAAATCACAATATCCTCCGTCAACTAAACACCAGTTGACGCAGACCAGCGGGCTACAACGTCGACTCCAACTCTACAAACTCGGGAAAGTGTGGTGGTCCGCTCTCAGGCCACCCTGTACCTTTTTCATGTGGGATTATGACTTTTCTGGCGCCTTTTGACGGGGGCGGTGAGGGGAGGGCATGGCACGGCGTTTTCTTATCTTGGGTTTTTTCATGTGCATGAGCGGGGTCTTGGAACGGCTGTACTTTCAAGATACCCTGATCTCCCTACGGCCGCCAATACCTGCAGAGATATTGGCACTCGAAGGATGGCTTTCCTGTGATGGCTTAGCGGAAGTTGCCAGCCGCAGCTGCAATATCTCGATCACGCGTGACTGGCAAAATTCATAGCTGAAATCTCATTATAGTTGCCAGATCCAGTTCTTGAGAAATCCGATGCAGGAACATCTAGCTAGACAGATAGGTTGTTCTTGCCGAGCTGCAGGTTCGCATCTTGAACCGGCTCGGAAGTCAAGCCAGGTTCCGAATTTTGACAAATAAAATGCTGAGATTTCTATCCGGACAGGATCGGATTCCCAGATTGGGATGCTGTCCGCCCATGCAACCGTGAGCTGTCGCAACCTCTCGAGGGCTGACACCCCATGGGGTTCTTCCGATCACAGTTGAGCCACCTCATCCATGTTCCAAGCACCTCCCACCGCTGCTTCTACCCAGTGCCAAAGGCCTAGAAACCTTAGTGGCAGCACTCACATGAGGTCATGGATAGTCCTTGACCCCTCATTCCTCTTAGCAAAAGATTCTGCTCGAACGGGCTCATCGGTCATGCTCTAGACTTAGCTCAGCGTACAGTGGGAGGAATTTTCTGTGGCATTCGGGATGCCGCCCGATCAACATAATATATGTCAGTTCCCTTGAAAGCATACTTCCTCCTATCAGGTTCAACGAGCATCAGCACAACATGGCCACTGGTGTACATGCCTCCTCGTTAAGAATTCGTCCCAGCATTATATCTTCTTTGCATGCCAGACACCTTCACCAGGCATCCAAGGCCCAGGCCACGGCAGTCAGCCAGGTGGCGATCAAGACAGACACCACCAGAAAGAATGTCGATGACGTACATGTGAAAGCTATCGAATCTCCTTTAGCTCGCCTATCGACCGCCAGCGTCCTTCGAGGCCTGTTCCTGAACTTCTTTTTTACATCACCATTATTATTCAGGCCGGGGCTGGCGGTATTTCAAACGATCGCAAATTCAAAGTCGGCGTTGTTGAACCCGGACAAAAATCCACTTCTGCGAGCGGTCATACGCCCAGTCGTCTATGATCAGTTCTGTGCTGGTAGAAATGCTCTCGAAATACAAAAGACGTCTCGCACCATCAAGGATCTGGGCTTCTCCGGAATCGTGCTTTGCTATGGAAAAGAGGTTCAAGTCGATTCTCATGGAGGAGCGTTGGGGTCACATGGCAAAGCCGCAGCTATGGATGCCGAAATTGAGCAGTGGCGAGATGGAAATCTCCAGACCCTGGCTATGATCGGGGAAGGAGATTGGCTGGGAATCAAGTAAGCATGGAGATTCTTGTTGCAAGGCATTGTCTAACAAGCAACAGAATCACTGGAGCAGGTCTACACATCACTAATGCGCTCATGAAAGGCGAGAAGGCACCCGCCAAGTTTGTCGAAGCCATGGATGCGATTTGCCGTCAGGCGGCTTCTCAAAATGCCCGTATCTGGATTGATGCTGAGCAACAAGCCTTGCAGCATGCAATAGATTTATGGACATTCGATATGATGCGGAAATTTAACAAGGGTGAGAAGGCCCTGGTGTACAACACCGTGCAGGCGTATCTAAAATCAGCGAGAGACAAGGTTCAACATCAGCTACAGCTTGCTTCGACGGAAGGCTGGAGATCAGGCATCAAGCTTGTCCGAGGAGCATACATCAGCAATGACATCCGAGAGAGGATACACGATACGAAAGAAGACACGGACAAGTCGTATGACGGCATCGTTCACGACCTGCTTCGAGGAGTTGAATTCCCCATTTTTACCTCTAACCCAGACATTCAATTTGACCTCTTATTGGCAGGTCACAACACTAATACTGTCCGTCAAGCAGCTCGCTTGGCCACTGATCTAGCTGCTACCTCGAAGCTGAAAGTGGTGCCCGAGTTTGGACAACTTCAAGGCATGGCTGACGACATTGGCTGTGAGCTTGTCCAGCTGGGAGAGGAAGCCAGCAAAGGGAAGGACGCATCAGACCCCACCATATTTGTTCCAAGGGTGTACAAGTGTCTGACATGGGGCACACTCCATGAGTGCATGCAGTACTTGACACGAAGACTGGTAGAGAATCGAGGCGCTGCGGACAGGATGAAAGAAGGGGCAGCTCAGTTGAAGAAGGAACTACGACGGAGGATTTTGCCCAAGGCCTGGGCGTAACAGTCGATGTTCATCTACGTAGGTTATAAATCCGGAGTTTGGTGACCCCTTCCACCTATCACACTACACCTCGAATCTGACACCGACACAAAATTTCAACCCTTCGATCGGCAAATGCACCAGCCAACGTTTTGATGCCTAACTGAAAATGATTGATGCCTACCGAAGATGCAGGACGCTTGCGGTAAACACACCAACGATCGTCCTGCTGGTGGAAACATGCTCAGATCGGCGAAGAGCGGTCGGCATTTCCAGCAGACGTTCGAAATATCTTGGCGCCGACTCGGAAGTGACCCGATCTCCGCACAAACACTGGACCTATTTTGCTAATCATCGGCACGGATTCCGATCGAGGCGCCAGGAGATGTCCGAATCCAATGCAGCGCGGTGGGACACAAACGTGGAATAATAGGTTCTTTGTGGCCATCAGCACATACTGCCATGAATGAAGGAAAGAATTTGCAAGGCTGGGAAGGCACGAGAAGGCACGGAAAGGACGAGACCCTTGGCTCTCACCATCCATACGAATTGTAGGGAGGAAAGGAGAAACTCCTCCTCCCCTTCAAGCATTGAATTATGACATAGAGACCATGGCTAGAATCGATACCTCTTCAGCTCGTTGAAGCTACAACCCGGCTCTGCTGTAGCCTGCTCCGGATACATCCCCTCTCAAGTTGCTCGAGATGGGAGTGAAGGGAGGTGAATCGACCATGGCCCCTACACGGCTGCCTTCCACAAAGCCCTCCCTTCCTTCCGGGCCAAATAAGGAGCCCATGCTCCGCAACCACCTGCTTCAACCTCCATAGATCCGTTCTCTCCCTCGGAGCAACCAAGGACCTACATCCCTTACGATTTCCTAACTTACCAGGCTAGTAGTCGCCGAGAATCTTCCATCTGAGTGTAGCCCATTTCCATAGCTTGCACGCTCCATATGTCCAACTTACTCTACCCATTATATCGGCCATAAAATAGCACTGCGTCCGAAGGTATTGGATATGAAGCTGACTAGTTGGTCGGCGACCAGTGAGTAGGTTTGCCGTTGTGGTCTGATTTCCCCTATTAGAAGATTGGCAAGGAAAGTCCTGCATGCGTTGTGGCATTCCAAAACACCTCGTATAGGCTCATCATCAGAATCTTTGAACTCTGGTTACAAAGCGAACGTTAGGAAGCTAGAGCAACGGCAAAGAATCGCCGAGTCAGCGGAAAGTGTGAGAATGAGGTCAAAGCTGCTGGTCTAGTCGGTCTACACACAACGATTCAAAACCTGAAAGACAAGAATCGTGGAAAAGGGGCTATCTTGGCAGGTCGTCTATGACAGAAAGTCGTCCTTCTCGGCACTCAGGCCTCAAACATGAGCCCAAGTTCCTCAACCTAGGATGTCATACTTTGAGCCAATGAGAGCAAACGAAAGCAAAATCAGAGCTGAAATGATGCCGACCTAGTGAGGTAGAAACTAGTGTTGAGAAAAAGGAGCTGGCATCATTGGAACTTCTAGACTACCACTTCTCAAAGCATTAATGTTTGCAATGTGAAAGAGAGCGCCAGTTTTATGTAGCTTACTGTCTAAACTATGTTACGAGCATGCGCCGATCTCCAGATATCAATTATCGCTCCGAAAGACCTTCAAAATGTGTGCCACTCGTAAATGCCTGTGTTCTTGAAACCCAAGTGACGGCCGGAAATGCTCACATGCGGACAAACTCTGTTGTACACGCCGTCAATCAAACCCAAACTCACAAGTTGCTGGGATACAGCACAGTATCAAGTCTATTGAACTCCTCCTTCAATGTCCTTGGAGAGACAAAGCGTCGCAAAGAATCAGCACTACCGGCCTTGTCGTTCGTGCCACTGCTTCGTGCACCTCCAAACGATTGCTGACCAATAACAGCTCCAGTCGTCTTGCAGTTGGTGTAGAAGTTGCCCGCAGCATATCGCAACTTGTTTTCGGCCTTTCTGATGGCTGTAGGGTCATTGGCAAAGACGGATCCAGTGAGAGCGAAACCACCACCTTGCTTGTCAATCTGTGTCAGAAGGGAGTCATACTCGGCATCGTCATACACATAGACGACAAGGACTGGTCCGAATAGCTCCTGGTTGAAAAGATGATGGTCTAGCGTGTTCGAGACGTAGACCGTTGGCTCGATGTAGTATCCTTTGCTGTCATCATACTTTCCGCCAGCAATTAGTTCAAGTCGAGAGTCCTTATTCGCTTCTTTTATGACTCCGGTGATTCTGTCGAAAGCCGGCTTGTTAATGACAGGGCCTAGGAAGTTGGAAAAGTCTTCGGGATCACCCATCTTGATAGCTTGGAGATGCTGCTTCAATTCTCCCAAGAACTCTGGAGCTCGGCTCTTCGGGAGGTAGATGCGAGAACATGCTGAGCATTTCTGTCCAGAGTATTCGAAGGAGGCCCGCATCGTATGCTTGACAGCATTGCCAATATCGGCAGAAGCGTGAACCAAGTGGAAGTTCTTGCCAGATGTTTCAGCGACCATGCGAGGGAAATCTCGATATTTCTTGGTGGCGACACCCTCGGCAGCCTTTTGGAAAAGAGTTCGGAAAACGTCGGAGGATCCAGTAAAGTTGAAAGCGGAAAACTGTGGATGATCGAACACTGTCTTGGTGATCATTTCGGCGTCTCCATTGACCATTTGAACGACATTCGGAGGAAGTCCTGCTTCCAGGAGGATCTTATAGAGGAGATGGCTGGCGTAGACTGAAGCAGGCGATGGCTTCCAGACCACCACGTTACCCAGAAGTGCTGGGCCTGAGATCAAGTTGCCACCAATGGCCGTGAAGTTGAATGGTGACACGGCGTACACAAAGCCTTCCAGAGGACGCCAATCTGTGCGACTGTCATTCCAAATATTAGCCGTGGCACTGAACACGAGACGAGTGCGCACTTACCCCGCATGGCCCTGTGCATTGATTGCAGGCTGTTTTTCGTAGATTTCTTGAGCGAAAGCAACGTTGAAGCGGTAAAAGTCTGCCAACTCGGCTGCAGCATCAATTTCGGCTTGCCAGGCGTTCTTCCCTTGGCCTAGCATGGTCGCTGCCATCAGCTCGAAACGGTACTTGCCGGACACCAGCTCAGCTGCACGCAGAAAGATGGCGGCTCGATCGAAGAAGGGCATGTTTTGCCATTCCTCCTTCGCTTGAAGTGCGGCTTCGATGGCCGCAGATACGTCTTCCTTGGTGGCGGGTGTGTACTGGGCCAGTACGGAGGCATGATCAGCTGGCATGTGCTGAGAGAGTTGCGTGGGACCCGCCTGGCTGGCAATACTCTCTCCGTTCCTCAGTGTGGGCATTGAAACTGGAAGCTTTGACCGGAGCTGCTTGAGAGCCTCCTCGAGACTCTGTCGCTCGGGAGATGACTTTGCATAGTGAAGCTGGTGACAGTCAGCAATGACTCTGATGAGTGCCATGAAGACCAACTCACATTGGACTCATTGTATGGCGGTGGTAGTCTGTGAGCACCAGCAGTAGCCAATGATCTTTTGAGTACAGCAGCTTGTAGTGGTCTGCGCGCCACCGTGTTGGTAATTTGATGACCGAATAGGCTCTTTGACACTGGCATACTGCGCTGCATCTTGTCAAATTGAAAAGGTGATTTGTTCTGGTGCAAGACTTTCCAAGCAAATGGCAGTCTTTTTGTTTTTGACCGTGATCCTATGCCAATCAGCAGATATTATGAGCAGCTTTCAACCTAAGTAAGTTTTTGCATTTGCCGTACCCCACAAACTCGGACAACGGCTAAATGCACCGCCAAGACCGGATCCGGTATCCACAGGAGCTTTTCAGTGGAGAGTTGTCCGAACCGACAATGCCGAGCGGCGCCATCGGCGAGGCTAATCATGCAATATCGGAACTGAAACCGTAGTCGAGCCTCAAATGCTCCCTCAAACCAAGTCACATTCAGGAAATATTTCCGGACCATGCAGGTACACTAACGCACTTTTCTCGACGTCGATTGTGCAAGCTGTGACACGGCACAGCAAGATCTAGACTCACAGACTCGTCACGAATTGACCGCCTGAACTTTGACCACACCACTCCCTTCACGATGCACCAAGAAGATGCTGATGTCGCTCGTCCCTCAATCGGGATCATAGGCTGCGGTGAGGGAACTGGATCAAATTGTGTACTACACGAATAACTCACACTACCCCTAGGAAGCCTTGGGACTGCAATACTTCACGGCTTGCTGAGTTCCAAAAAAACATCAATACGGCCTGCCAAGATATTCGCCAGTGTCACCTCAGACTCCTCTGCAAATGCATTACGAAACGCCCTCAAAGACTCTCTCACCGAAGTCCAAGTGTTTCAAGGCCAAAACGTGAATGTGGCCAAGGAATCTGATGTGATCATTCTGGGCTGTCCACCACCGGCAATGCCAACGGTGTTGAGCGAGGTTGGCATGCGAGATGCTCTCGCCGGTAAGGTCCTCATCAGTGTCCTCGCTGGGGTCGACCGACACAGCATTGAAACCACCATTTACGGGGACCCAGTGACAGCAGAGAATGCTCATGAGCGATGCTGGGTTGTTCGGGCTATGCCGAACCTCGCTGTCTCTCTCGGCGCCTCAGCTACTGCCATTGAAGTGTCAGTACCCATTCCTCCTGAGGACAAAATCAAACTAGTAGACCGGATTTTTGAGCAACTGGGAGGTATCACACGTATGTCTCCTTCGCAAATGAATGCAGCTACGGTGCTCTGCGGATCGACGCCTGCATTCATCGCCCTCCTTATCGACGGGATGATTGATGGAGCCGTGGCGGCGGGTGTCCCACGCACAAAAGCGCAGGCCATTGCAGTTCAGGTCTTGTCAAGTACAGCTGCTTTGCTGCAAGACGGACAGAGCCCATCGATGCTGAGGGAGTCTGTATGCGCAAGTCCCGGGTGTACCATTCAAGGCGTGGTAACGCTGGAGCAGGGTGGTGCAAGAGGTGTTACAGCAAAAGCAATGAATGATGCCATCAAAGCCGCCAGCAAGTTAGGTCAAGCATCTTCGAATGAATAGAACAATCCTAATCACTTGATCCGAATAGCACGTACATTTGACCCGTAGCATCAAAAAGTCTGGCGTAATGCTTGGCTTCTGAGTGGAATTTTTATTGGTGCTCATGAAAGCTGCTTTTCTGAGCTTAGCGGCCTCCGAAAAAATGGAGTTTTGCCATGTCAGCTCTCCTCTCGAGGTGCAAGACTGGATATCGGATCGAGTACCGATGAGAAATTCCGCGCCGCCTTTGCAGTGTCTCGTGGTCCAGGATTGCAGATTCGAGATTTTGAATCGGGTGTTGAAGTCCTTGAGTCATAACCGAAGCCATGATTATACACTGATAGAAAGTGTTGCAGTGGTGCTGGTCTGTCACCACTGTCGCTCCTCGTGAATCAATCAGCACCAAATGTCTCAGTCATATTTGCCCACGCCAGATTCGACGTTATCATCCGAGAGAGCGACAACATTTCGTATTCCAGAGGGAGGCAGAGATGCACTTGCAGGCGCTGCTGGAGGAATCGTCTCCGTTCTTCTTGGCCAGCCGTTTGGTGAGTTTGCACCCCGTTGATGGCTCCTCTTTCTGACACAACCAGATTTGATCAAGGTCCATCTTCAAACGGCAAATTCTAGCAATGTGCTGAAAGTCGTGAAGCAAATCTGGACCCACGAGGGTCCCTTGGCCTTCTACAAGGTAAGATGCCAGCCATGTGCTCATGATCAAGACGCTGATGGGCATAAAGGGCGCATTAGTACCCTTTCTTGGCTCTGGTGTTTCGGTAAGACCACCACATGGTTGCTAGCAAGACCCTGGAGCTGACTCTGGCTAGGTCAGCATTCAATTCACAGTTTTCCATAGCGTTCGACAAATTTTCGAGAGGCACAATGTTCAAACTTACAATCGACCCGACCCACGTCTGTCCGATTTGCAAAACTACTTGGCGGGAGGAGCTGCCGGTCTTGCAAACAGCTTTGTTTCTGGCCCGGTGGAGCACATCAGAACCAGGCTGCAACTTCAGCCCCCTGGAGAAGCTAGGCTGTATGCCGGACCACGGGACTGTATACAGCAGATTGTCCGTCAGGCAGGATATACTGGGCTGTTCAAAGGTCAGGTGACTGCGATTTTTAAGGAGTTCCAAGCTTTCGGCTGTTACTTTGCCGCATTTGAGGCGAGTCTGCGCGGCCTGGGCCATCTGAGAGGAAAGCAGCGGGACGAAATGTCGCCTTGGGAGATAATTCCGTGTGGTGCGCTAGGAGGAATAGGTTTCTGGGTCGGCAGCTTCCCGATTGACGTTATCAAGACCAAGCTGCAGAGTGATGGCTTTGGACGGGACGCCAGATACCGAGGGGCATGGGCTGCCGTGGTTGACACCTGGAAAACGGGCAAAGTAATGGGTTTCTGGCGTGGGCTAAGTCCGATGCTTGTGAGGACGTCATTATCCTCCGCGGGATGTTTTGCTACGTGAGTGTTACAAGGATCAAGTTGTTCTCCATACTGACCAAACTTCACAGAGTCGAACAAGTGAGGAAGTGGATTTGATTGCAACAACCAAGATGCTTTGACCGGAAGACCATTGCCGCGAGTCACGATATTGTCTCCTTCAGTTCTCGAGTGCGCATCGGGAGAAAACCAAGCACAGGAAAGCGCGTCAAAAGAGGATGCGACGACTTCACCATAGAAAACCAACATTGTGCCGCATCACAATTCCAAGATGGAAGAGCTCGCTGGGTTAGAATTGATCATGGTGCAGTGGAAATGGATGGGTTCATGGAATCACTATATGGGTTTTGGAGTCGACAGCGGAACCTGCGACTTGTCATTACTCATTGCATGGATGGGTCAGCGGTCGACGCTGAGAACAATATGATTAATCTTGCATGAGGAGGCAAACGAAATAGAGGTGTGGAATGGTATGCCACATATAGATAAACATAGATGACTACTACCCCTTAGTCCTGACTGAACAGGTTTCGTTTCGATAGAATGACAATTGATCCATGCGATCGACATGCTGACCAGTACAATTCTTCCTTCATAGGTCGTCTTGCCCTGCCTGGCTTTCTGAGGGAAAAGGGCCATCATCAGGATAACCCCTTGGGCATGCCGTACAAGGAGACAGACTCGGAAATGTGACAACGTTTCAAGCTCCTCAGTCACCAAATCGCAACACCATCGTTGAGGCGTTGCAAGAATCCGGTATTGCAGAGCTGCTGAATTCCTCTCCCACAATTGTATCTTACTCAGTTGGCGTTACTTCTCTTGAACAGTCACTGTCCTCTGCATTCAGGTTCCGTCACGGTACGTTGTCCAATATGCTGAATCCGCCATGAATGAAGGTGCGGGAATAACAAGACTGAGAATAACTCCGCCATTCATACGAATTGTATTGAGGAAAGGGGAAGTCTTCTTCTTCCTCCAAGCGTTGAATCGTTGTCGTAGAACCAATACCCCTTCACTCCCCAAAGTCACTATCAGCCGCTACACTAGCCTAATGCTGATGGAATCTTGCCAAGACTCCTAGATATTGAAATCTGTCGGTTTGCTCAGATCCGTCGCACATATCACATAAATGAGGGACGCGAAGACCTAGTTTCCAATCGTACCAGTGCCAGAATGCTTCGAAGTGATCATTCCACCACCAAGATACCCGCGGCATGTCATCCCCAAAAGGAAGTGGGACGCACGGACGGTAGATGGAGAGTGAGCTTGCAGTAACTACGTAACGATAATCCAGATGAAGGTTGCTCTAAGCTAGATTTCAGATCTGAAAAATACATGATTGCAGCCTTGCCCACCTTCAAAGTGGCAGCATTGCATGATAGTGAACTTTACCTCACTGTACAAAGCTCGTTCAGCACCACCAACCCCATGTCAGGCAATTCCGTGTTTCTTTCCCGCCCCGACATGCCCTCTCCGCCTACCATGTCCTCTTCACCATCCTACCCTTGGCGGCACAAGCAGCCCGACACTGATCCGGTCCAAAGTTACTACCAGTCCCAACCAGGAATATGGGTACTGGCACTCTGCAAGTTGACGTCGCTAACAAGGATGGTTTATGTGAAATTAGCTGGTAAGCATTGGAAGGTTATGGGTGCCGGCGTCATAGGAGTTGAGTGCAGAGACCAGGTGGGCATTCTCACAGCCAATGTCCATCATGGTGTGGACTGATGCCTGTGGGAAGATGGTCATTTGGCCAGCCTTCAAGGTCGCCTCAACAGTTCGTGCACCATTCTCGGCGATCATGAATGTTAGTGCTCTACCTGGCATGGCGACAACATAGATGGTGGCTCGGAGGTGGATGTGAGGCGGAAGCATTGAGCATGGTCCAAGGTTGAGGATGGCCTATGTATGTAGCATGATTCAAACCATTGGTGGATTGGCCCACCATAGTCATGCCTTGTCCGACAGTAGCAGGAAAGGGAGCAGCATTGGCATTGATAACACCTCCAAGTGAGAAGGCATACATGTCGGACTTTTTGAAGTCGTAGAACCAGTCAGAGTCCTTTGGCAACAATTTCATTCGACCAAGGTGGTGTTGGTCATTCTGAGCTTGGCAACAAGATCCGGATCGGCATCAACATCGATAGCGAGGAGCCACAGAGGCCACGATGGCAGCAACAATGAAGGAGATACCGGCGAACAGCATGATGGCAAGTTTCCAGTTGAGTTTCCACTTGCTTCGTGATCCTGGTTGTTTCTGTGATGGTTCTTGAAGCTTGGCGATGGCGGCTTGTTTCTCTGAGTCGGGAAGATCGTTGAAGAGGGTGATGTCAGAGTGGCTGTCTACCACAGTCCTGATTTGAAAGATGAAAGAGCCTTTTTGGAAGCTTTGAGGCGGAAATTGCATCGTGCTCAAGAGTGATTCATCCTTCGTGAGTTGAGACTCCCGAAGGTCATCCGACGCGAATCCTCTCTGTTTTATAACCCGCCAATTTTCACGGTGGTTCACCTTGAGCGCTCCCACTGCGCTATCTCGCATTCTTGTCAAGTCTCAACAACCTGGTCTTGCCGCAAGATCAGTATTTCAGCGGCTCTCATGGCCCGGAGGGCTAGGTACTACCCCCAGTTCGATGGCATGAAGTAGAGACGTTGTCTCTTGATTCGTAGATTCATTCGCCTCTTTTCTCTTGCGGGTTCATTTGCAGGTCTTCAGGCATTCACCCGTCGTCAATGAAGACAATATCCAAAATGAGTTTAGACTTGTAGGAGCTGCCAATGGCCCAAACCTAGAATGAAAGACGTTGTCTTAACACAAGATTGTTCTGCCGTGTGGGGTCGAGCAATACCGGTTGATCAGCCATTCGGTACAAATTTCCCTAGAGCTTGTCGATGGCTGGCACTGGAAGCACGTTGACATTTAACATCAAGCTCACTTTTAGACACCCTCAAAGTTCGAAATTCTGCAGCGGTTTTAGAACGTATTGACTAGTGAGGCAAGTCGAGAACGCTCTGCAACCTGGTGTATGGACGCAGCAACTGGTGTACACGTCCCGAACACACACACCATGCGATCCGTATCCATGATTCTTTGTGTGCGGTTGGTTGGCTTCAATAGCGACTCAGAATTTTGATGCAGTGGCTCTCTCCGGATGCCCTGCCCATCAAAGCATTCCATGAAGCTTCGACAAGGAATCTATCGGCCGAGTCCCTAAAATGGGCCTCTGCTGTTCTCTTCGCCAAGCTCCTCATGCCTTCTCTTATGCTGTTGGTTATGTAATGGCTTTCTAGCCGGTTGAGACCGAGTTGTCCCAGCATCACACGACAAGTGTCATCATTGTCCATATCGTGATGAGAGAAGAGAAGGGAAGTGGGACAATCGGAACGTGTGGAAAAATGGTAGCTCGTAAAGAAGTGAATCCCCGTCGAGAATGGATGGTCAATGAGATCAATCAAAGGCTGGGTCATGTCGTCCAGTATGGAGCGGTGTGGTGCATCGAGAAACCAGTGATCGCAGTGGCAGTGATGGTCTTGCCGTACTCTTGGAACTCATTCGTATCTGCCGAAAAGAATTCCGTGGCCCCTTGGCCGCGAGACTCGTTACACGCTCTTCAATTTCTCCTTTTGAAGTCTCTTCCGGAGACATCATTTCAATTGCTAGCATCGTTACGATAGACTCATCATTCAGGAATAGCCTACCCACAACATACTCCTCTGCCAACTCCAATCTCTTCCATTCGCATGGCAATCGAGTGAACGCCACACCTTCACCACGGATGTCCATACTTCTGGAAAACTTGTTGTGATGCAACTCGGCAGCCAGCATGCCTCCCCTTCGTTGTTACGACCATTCATCTGTGCTCCTTGGACTCGTTTTGCTAGCATATCCTCTTGTATCCTCTTCATGGGTCATTCTCTTACTCAACACCGCAGCATGCATACTAAACGGTTCCCGAGCTTGGGCTGGTCACTCTGGAATCCTAATCGAAGCAGGAGTCCTCCACATGCTGTCATCCTTGATATACCACTTACCCTGAATCACAATGATCTTTACAACATAATCCCATGACCAATTGACCCACAGCACCAACATTCTACCTCCGCCACGTTCCTGTTCGCTATGAAATCTGACCACTGACCCTTCTTCATTCTAAAATCCAAAGCAGACGGAATCCTGCGCCTGTATGAAATGAGCAGCCAACGGCTACATCGCCTTCAGCCCCTAGCCTTCCACGTCCTACCGAAATACTCCTGGCTAACCCGCTCAGATGCAACACCACCAATTTGAAAGACCTAGTCACCGCTCCAAGTGGATGAAAACCTAAATGACAATGCTCGCTTCTTTACTTGTGTGGAACCTGTGGCATCCGTTCAGAAGACTTTGGGGATTCCACATTGTGTCGGAACCGTGCGACAAGCAAGATGGATAAAGCCCAGGTTTCTCATCCTCACTTGAACCAAAGAGTGATAGTCTCCATTGATCGCAATGGCCTACCGCTTCCGCCTTACCACCCGAGATTCGGCGTTGATGATAACAAGACCTCAGCAAAGGCCCCATAGTCATCAGTCACCACAGAAAGACAGTGCAATGTATTACAAGAAGAACAATCAATTGCGTTTCCTGGCCAGTGTTCATTCTACCTCAAACCCTGTGACTTTGGTTGCCGAGGTCGGCTCGGCTCGTACTCGTACTTGCGTCTTGATTCGCCCACCATCCCCAGTTGGAGAAAAAAGCAACCCCGAGAAGGCCGTCTATTACTCACACTGGCTTTGGGGATTGAGCACAACGGACAACGCAGCACATTCCAATGCTCGAAGATTTGATCCATCCGGCGCATCACCTTGCATCTTCCATCACGCTGCGACCAAAGCCATGGGCGTTTTCTATGAAGAAATCCCGCAGTCACTTATGAAATGGATCCTTGAACAGAAAATCTTCTGGATCGCGACCGCACCTCTCAGCGGCTCTGGACATGTCAATCTCTCACCAAAAGGCGGCCCGTACTTCGGCCTGGTCGACGAGAAGACATTCTGGTATCATGACCTCACAGGTAGCGGAAACGAAACGATCAGCCATCTCCATGAACCTGGTAATGGAAGGGTTTGCGTCATGTTCAATGCTTTTGAAGGACCGCCTAAAATTGTGAGGCTTTGGGGGAAGGGTAAGTCCAATCAGTGAGTGATGTCGATGGCACTCTCCTCTCGTACGCCGTCGCATCGCGCCGTATGGCACAGCCCAAGCACTCGCAACACCTACACTGCCCGGCAGCAGCATACTGATAGGCTGTCTCCGTTCAGGTCGGGTCCTTGAAAATGGCACCAAAGAATTCAACGATCACATCACGACTCACACGGTGGAATGCCTTCCTGGCACACGAAGCATTATTGTGGTCGACATTCATCAAGTCGGATCCTCCTGCGGCTTTTCAGTACCCTACTTCGACTTCAAGGACTTCAGACCGATACTAAACGATCACTTTGAGAAAAAGCAGAAAAAGTTCTTGGCGGGAAACGAGAAGGAGAGCATGGATCTGTGAGTTCGAGCTCTCATTCTGTCTCGTCATGATGCTGAGATGCCGGGACTGTTGCTAACGAATGCATTCATTTGACAGGTACTGGGCTTTCAAAAATGCGTGGTCGATGGACGGGTTGCCCGGTATGAAGCGTGGCTTGGAGGTAGGAAAGAGGGAAAATGTGACGCCGATCAAAAAGATGGTTGGACCGCTAGCGCCGAGAAATGGTGTGGCACACTCAGATGGATTCACGTTGGAGCAGGTAGTCATTATCTTTATTGTGGCGTTCATTGCTGGCGTGATGGCTGTGACTCTGAGTCCGGAGGTGCTGAAGAACACGGTGGCGGCGTTGAGAAGCCAAGGAAGCGAGGCTGTTTGGATGCCCAGGAGTTTGAGATGAAGCCATGGGGAAGGCGTGTAGACGGTAGACAAAGAACATACAGATATATATAACGAGTTTCACGATTGCAGGAGACATGGAAACGAACAATATTACTGAGCTTGACTAATGGTCACATGAGGAATCTATATATTATCGCAGCTGTTGCAGAAAGGAGCGCAGTTCTGAATTAGGCAACAATTTTTTGTGTGATGATCGGGATCAACAATGGCGAAGCTGGTGCGGCATGGAAGTCTTCGAGATGAGAAAAAGGCGAACGCCCTGGCATGAAAATTGCTTGAGCGTTGGAACCAATTGGTATTGCTTCGCAAGGCTAGCTGCCAACTACAAGGTATATCTGAACCCCTCGAGACCTTCAATAGGCTTTCCGCCACTTGCCGCTCGCTTGTTGGCGCGGGTGAACTTAAAGTCCAACATGAGTGAGATGACAACAATGAGACCAGCAGCAATGATGCATGCAGCCATGCCTGGCATATATCCCGGCTTGTCCTGCTCTCGGAAAACAGTGCTGCCGATGATACCGCCAATGCCGCCTGCTCCAACCAAGGTGGCAGAACAGAGAGCTCGCTTCCATTGCCCTCTGATATTGTTGGCCTGCCAGGTCAGGACACATGGGACGTTGGCATTGGCGGCGGCGGTCGCCAAAAAGACACCAAAGTATCGAGCACCGACGTTATCTACGAAGCCGAGCAACGGGAGACCAACGAGTGCCATGATGCCATTGGCGATGACAAAGGGAGATCGAATGTGATATTTGTCACCAGCCCATGCAAAGGCGTACATGACAATAGCGGCAAAGACATAGGGGGGAGCAATCAAGCATTGTGATGCTGCGGTTGAGAAGCCCATACCGTCCTTGAGAATGATGGGCAGGAAGTAGGCGATGGCGTAGGTGATGGTGGTGGTGAGCATGAAGAGAGTGGCAAATGCCCAGACCTTCAGGTCGAGGGCACATTTCAGATAGTTGCCCAGGGCGAACTCTTCGGGAATGGCGTCGTGTCGGTCCTTTTCGATTCGGGCGACAACGAAATCGGCTTCCTTCTCCGTCAGGAATTTCTTGCCGAGACCCTTCGTGGCAGCCAGCTCCGGGAAGTCGACGATAAAGTACCAGCCAACGAATCCGACAGCCACGGTGAGGACACCTTGGAGGATGAAGATCCATCGCCAACCAGAGAGACCCGGACCAAAGTATCTCGGAGCAGTAGGATTTGCCTTGGTTGGGCCGTGGTGATAACCTAGCCAAGGGGCGGCTTGATAGCCGTGACCTTCGAGCTCGGAGAAGCCGTAGGCGAGAATGCCAGAGAACGCTGAGGCCATACTACCAATGAGGTAGAAGACAGCATTTCGCTTCTGAAGCTCGTATCGTGGGTACCAGCAGGAGAGGAGGTATGCACAGCCTGGGAAGAAGCCTGCCTCGAAGATGCCGAGAAGCAGGCGGAGAGGGATCTAGCGGGATTGATTAGTCCAGGCACCACGCACACTGGGACGACGTTCAAACTCACCAAGTCAGACCAAGATTTGACGAATCCGAAAGCAATCATCGTCAGACCCCAGAGGACGACGATCAGGGGCAGGAAGAGTCTGGGTCCAAGCTTTCGCAAGACCACAGTGGCTGGAGGTTGAAGAGCCACATAGGTGATGAAGAAGATCAGAACGATGATGCTGTATCGTTCTCCAATCAAGACCAAGTCGACGCCCATACCAGCGACGACGGCAATGCCAAGATTGGTTCGGTCCATCAAGGACACACAGTACATGAAGCCGAGTGTGGGCACGAGCCGCCAATCGATCTTCCTGATGATCTTCTTCTGCTCCTCTGGAGTGAATGCTGCGATGCGAGCATCGTTGAGAACATCCGAGTTATCTGAGTCAACTCTCTCGAGTTGATCAATGTCGGACCCCTTCTTATCGTAGTCGGCCATGTTGAGAAATGGTGTGATGAATGAGTTTCGCTTCCTGCTAAGAATGAGGATGCGGCTTGAAGAAAATTGAGAGACCAAAGCGAGCACGCAGGACTTTCATATATTCCCAGTTTCCCGTCCATTCTCCAGATTCCCCGGATTCTCCCCCTCCAACCACACTGATCTCGGAAGGACCCAAACTGAGAAATTCGAGATCAGAGCGGAGACTGATTAGCGTGACTACGTGCCCCGATCCTTTCGCCCCTCAGATCCTCTCTCACGGCTACTACCTCGGGTAGGAAAGTGCCCGAACGAAAATAAGTCGAAGGCCCTGATCAGCCCATACCTATGATAGCGCAGCTTTGTGAATACCCGTACCTCGGCTGGAGAATGATCAACCAAATGGCTGAAGCATGGTAGGCGTCGCACCTGAAAAGGTGATGTTTCGGGTGATGAATTTCTTGGAAGGCGTCCGGAAACTTGCCTGGAGGGAAGACAAGCTCTCCCCTGGCCTGACTAAGATTCCAAATATGGCGAATGGCTTCTCGAATGTGAGAGGAGCAGGGAGCGGAGTTGGTGGGCCTTGCCTTTTAGGCGCTATGATTTGCGCTTCGAGAACAATCTGGAGTCGTAGGTTCGAAAAGTCTTGTCTAGCTAAGAAATCAAAGGGGTCAGAACACGACCTTGGCAAAGTCAAAACACAAGTCTGGGCTTAAGCCACGTTTTGATAGGTTGAACAATCTGGTAGGAAGATCAACCTCTTCTGCGACACCCCGTGCTATTCTCTGCAATATCTCAAAGTCATTGTTTCGAGTCGATAATGAGATGGCCAGAGGAGTGTCCAGGTACAAAGCCAGTTTAGAGACGCCATCAGGCATTGTGAACCGTATCGCTGTCAAGGTCTGGTCAATGTAACGACGCTGGGAACGGTCATGGTCCGTCTTGGCATTGGTCGATCTCAATCAAAGAAGGCCCTGATCTGCTTTTTGATCATCCCACTGCACGGACGTAACATCCTTACGTGAGAAAGCGTCGGCGCGGAGGCTGAGAGCTTCCATGCATCGAAGGGGGGGTTGCATGAATAGGCCGTCGAAAGGATTGAGCTAATTTGTCGGCAAAGGCAACTTCCTTGTGGAGGCGAAAGAACTAATGTGGCGGAGTGGGCTACAAAAGTTGAGCCGCCAAACAAGCCAAGAAGACTAACAAAGATTGGAGCAAAATTGAGTGCTGGCCGACCCAACTGTCGTCCTTTTGTCTCTATCAAAAGCAACGATGCGAGCCTCTGCCCATTTTCTTGCTTGTCCGCCGAACGTACCAGGCAGTTGGTCCATGGATTATGATCAGCTGAGGAAAATCGACGAAATGGGGCATTGCTGACATGGAATGATTTCCGCAGCCAAAACCCGGCAGTGCCTCGATAGCAACCATGTGTCCCTCGGGAGAATGGAACTTGGATAGTTTGGTGGACTGTGAGATTGTGTCTGCATCACAAATCATGCCAGAGAATGTAAGGCACGCTTCATCTCCTGACGATCGTAATTCAAAACATTTGGATGCGTCATGAATCTATCAGCCTCAACACGACTGTCAGACAAACCGTGAGGCAGACTGAGAAATGCTGATCTCACCCATCCACACGAGGCACAAAATCTTCGGCAAATGCTGACATCTACTTGGAGGACCAGTCACTGTTCAGCGTCGCTGCCTTGCACACAAGGGCGCGATACCATTCAAACCATCCCACTCTTTTGTTGCCTGTTTGCCTTGTGCTCCTCTACGTAGCTTGAGTCATAGAACAATGCAAAATATGTCTCTCTCTCCCAGGCCCCCTTGCTACAGTCTGATTTTTCCTTCGCCCAATGCCTTTGAAATATTCCCCATCACTGATACAGCTGCTTGCTGCCACGAACTCCATACCTCGAACCAGCACATCCGAAGCAGACCGGCATCCGACTGATTATCAGGTGGTGACAGCAACATTGACAACGACCGGCACCATGTCTTCCGACCCCACCCCAGCATACACACCCTCTTCATCCTCCAAGAAACCCAAAGTCGAATCGGTCTTCACCCTGAAACAAAATAAAGCCGGCGAACTCGAACTTACCGCCAACCGGAAAATTGTTCGAGTCAAGATCGATCACTCGACGGAAACCTTTGAAAACGGGACCTGGAAGGCAATAACCAATGTCGCCGCCGATATCATACCCACAAACGCTGATGTTTTGAAGCAAGTGGAGCAGGATGTGTACCATTCCCAGACAAAGGCGGTGCTGTATGCGCCAAAGTCCAGTTCCTCATCGCAGAAATGGAAAAAGTGGTGGCATCTCAGCAAGACTGAGAAAAGTGAGAAAGCATAAGGTAGTGCCACGAAGAATGCCACACGTAAAGCGGGCTGCGGTGGGCGTATCTTGTAGAAACTGCTCGAGCTTCTAATGCCAAGTTCTAGAAAGCCTAAGAATCAACCATTCTGACACATTTCGTCCAAATTCTTTCTTCCTCTCTCCGGTTTCCCTCGCTACCGACTGGTTGTGTTGCTGTACCAGAATGAATTCACATCTACTCTTCAACAACGCCCCTCCTCAAAATCGCAAGCCCCCTTTTCCCCAGGGGAGCTGAAGTTTTCCAGCTGACACCTTACCTTTTTCTGTTTCCATCCACTGATTCATCCCCCACGCAACATTCACAACTCCAACAAACTGCTGCCTGGCAGCACAGTTTGAACCAGGAGCCTGACTATTACGAGGTCTAGAGATCCTACGCTCATGCCCCACAAAATTTAGCCTAACAATTGACACCAGAGACTAGTCGCCAACCCCAATTCATGGCCAGCCAGAAACAGATCACTGGCCAGGCACAGGGTCTGGTTGGAGCAGTGGACACATATGGATGTGGCAGCAACACAGTGTTGTGAGGAGTGGACGGGGTGGGTGGAGCAGTTTGTGGGGCCTAGGATGGTCGAGACCCTGCGTCGCCGTACCAACTACCGAGCCGCCATGTTCGCAAGGATAACGTTGCCTTCACTAGTCCACACGAAAATGTTCTCCTGTCAACCATGGGCATTGTTGCACGAAGCCGAAAGATTATCTATCATCATTCGCACCATCAACATGCCAAGCAATTCATATCATGTCTCCAGCCGAAGCTCAACACCTACCTCGGCAAACGCGTCTCGCATCCCCTCCCCAAACCAGTGATCAATCTTTACCACCTTCAAACTCGGCAAGTCCCTCTCGACAACCGTCGCCAGCCTCTTCAATTCCTCTTCAATCAACTCATTCGCGGCTGTGACCTGTAGAGTCACGAGGGACTTGGGCAATTTGCTCACGAAAGATTTCATTCTCGACGTCGGAAATCCATCATCCATGCCAACGTACTCCTCGTTACCGTCGACATCGTCATACCTGGGATCAGGTCTCTTCTCAGTCAGGTCATCCTGCCAGAGAACCAGTTCTTCAAGTCTGGTCATGCGTAGAATTGATCCAATGGGCCTGCATTCTGCCCCGTCTCCACAACATTCCTGCTGGTTCAATATCAAAACTCGCAGTGTATCTTTAAGCGTTGTCAAAAAGGAACTGATCTCTTGGGATGTCGCCAGGACTTCATGCCATTGAGTTCCGACTTCCGTTGTGCGCCCTGTTTCGTATTCGAAGAGCTCCAGATTGGGAAAAGCTTGAAACAAGCTGGATAATGCGGCATAACGCAAGCCAGAGCGCTTCATCCTCAATTCTCGCAAGGCATGAAACTGTTGGTGTCTGAAAAATGGGGTGTCCAAACCGCCCATATTACATTGCCTAGCATGTAGAACTGAAATGTTTGGCGCGCCTTTCATGAATGGGCGGATGCTCTTGAACTTGAATGGCGCTGGACCATCATGAGACAGAGCGAGTTCCTTAACACTAGGCAGGCATATCTGGCAGTCGGTGATCAGGTTGTCGAAGGCAACACAACCAAAATGTTGGCCAGTCAACCTCAAGCCGATCTTTTGCACGCTCACAAGCTGGGGAAGTAGAAGCTTAATCAACCGCGAAGCATACCACATCTTGTAACGAAACTGGGCGAAGGGGCTTGAGAACGCCTCGGCTGGGATGATGTGACCTTGTTCCTGGAAGATGCCCACTCGTTGATGATACTTAAGCCAACCTATCCATTCTTCAATCTCAATTTCCCGAATCAGTGAAGCTAGTTTCTGACCAGAAGTTGAGAGCACCCCGACAAGGGAGACAATGTTGGTCGCTCGAACCACGACATAATGGTAAAGGTGAGCCAGCGCTACATCGTGAAACTTGCGTGATGAGAGACACAACCCATGCAGTCCAGTGCGAGCTTGCTGATCGTAAAGGGGTTTGGAAGAGTCAGTGTAATCGCGAGATAACTGCAGATGTGGTCAATTAATTCTGTTGGCAGATCGTCCAAATTTGCCATTGCTCTATGGTGAGGATGTTGAAGAAGTGAGACTGCGGCTGAAGCCTGCCAGGCAAGTTGCAGAAGTCTCTTGGCGGATTGTTCCACTTCCCTAAGACAGCCTTGTGGCACATTCATGGAATTTTGAAGCTATTTTCTAGCTCCTGGAGGCTGACTCGTTACCCTCATGCTCCTCGATCGATTCAAGCAATTCGTCTTATTCCTCCAGCCTTGCCGACATGTGGAAAGAAACTTTCTCAGGCTAGACATTCGCTGGGCAGGCATGATGGCATCGAGTTTCTCTTTGACTGTAAAATTTTCTTCAAGGGCCACAGGTGATGCATGAGGGCGTGAATGTGGTCTCGTTACGAGCGTGGCCCCCGACGACGTTGTTGATGCGTCCGTGGGCAGCCCAAGCATGGCCAATAAATCTTCAACTTCCGTGTGATCTCGAGAATTGAGCATCCGATGACACCAAGTCAACTTCCAGGATTCGGAAGTTCTGCCGTTCCTGTCAAACGTGGCGTCGTCCTGGAGCTCGAATAGGAATTCTCCGCCATTCACGTCCCATCGGCCTGCGTGAAGTACATCTCCGTCTGGAATCCGCCGGAGACCTTGCACGACACTTCTGAGCGCGTTGCCAGTCAGTGACCGTTGGATGTATTTCGGAGCATGGTCACCGAGACTCAGACTTCTGTGCATACCCAGCAGTCTATACAGCTCTGAAGATGGATCCGCATACAGCTCCCATTCGGGTGAGATATTGGTGAGCTCTCGGTAGGACTTGATGAGTGTTGGAGCGCCACATCCAATGATGGCCAACGTGAGATTTTGGTGTGCAAGGCACTTCGGAGACAAAAGCGGGTTGGATGAGAGACGGCGGAGAAATTCCTGGCAGTTGCCGCAGAAAAAGTGCCGGATAAAGATGACAAGGAGTCGTGGTCGGCTGGTTGAGGAGCACTGCGATATACCCTTCTCATTGTACTCTCCTTGGGGCACGAACAGATCAGCAAAGCGAAGTTTCTGTCCGGTAGCATCGTAGATCCTATGCTCAAAGGCCACTTTCAAGTTTACATGGTCGAGTGATTTGGCCGCTTGTCGTTGTGCGAACTTTCGATTCGCCATTCGAATGGCAGCATGATCCGATGGGTACATAGCGTCAGTCTTGTTCAGGCTTCAGGTCGGAAATGAAGCATCAAACTGGGATGCTGGCAACAAATTCCAAGTTCTCAAGGCGTCGGTATGAGCGGAATGGCGAGAGTAACAGGGCTGTTGATGACGGTCTTCATAATTAGCGATTCCAAAATTGACATGTTGAACCACCAGCATTTTCAAGTCGAATGTCTGCTCCACAGAGGAAAGGTCTGCGCGTTGCAATCGAAACATCATCTGTCGCATATACTGCACCAACGACGTCTCAAGTCAAGTCGTGGCGGGCCTAACCAAAGCGCTAGATGAAACAGGGAAAGGGTGCCAGAGCGCTGGGCTGCAAACTGCGCCGAACTGGGACACAAGATTCCTAATTCGGCGATTAGACGTCTACTGGAAAGTGACCAAAAGGGAGGATGGATGGAGAAAGCAACTCATTGACAGCGAATAATGGGACCAGAAAGTGATGCAGCAGACAAAAGAAGACAACAGAAGGCAGCTCCAGGTTTTAGCGGTGCAGCCTGCATCACGATTTGAGCCTAGCTCAGGTTGAAGAACCCAGGGCTGAAACCTTGAGCATTTGGTAGTTGACGTATTTCGCTGGCTCAATTGATGAGACGTTCGAGGCTGCATGAAACTCACTTGTTAGATGACAATTTTGCCGAAAATGTGGGATGGCGAGAGTAAGACTGCACGAGTCATTAATTATTCCAAGACAAGTTGTTGAAGATTCACTGAGAGTGACAAAGATGAAAGGGCATAACGCGGTGTGGAGGACATCATGCTTGGAAAATGAAAATGTTGTATGCCCATCTCTCTTGGCTCGATGAGGACAATGTACCTGCATCTCTTGATGCAAGGCTTACACACACCTTTGAAATGGTCTCCTTCAGAAAGTGCACAACCTCTTCCAGACCTGTGTGAGAATAATAAACTTGTCTTTTACTCTATGCATGACCTAAACAAACTACCCATGCTTCTTGAAATGCAGAACGCTCATATCGAAACGACCATGGAACCGTGAATGCGTAAAATCGTTGGGGTCTGCCGTGAACCCGAAGCGTCGTCTACCTGAACGCCAATTTTTGTCATACCGAATCAGCGTATTGTGGTTGATACTGTTGTCGGGTCTGGTCCAACGTTGGTGCCAGATTGAAGAAGCCATTTGTGGCGAAAGTGTACTCATCAGAGGGTGATTGAGGTGTATGCTGAGCTATGATGGCGGGACAGTCTTGACCAGTTGCCATCATGTTGGGGACTGGCAGGGCAGGGTGTGCGGTCAAATCTGAAACTGGCATTGTTGGATGTGGTGTTTGAGGTTGTGCCGGCATTGGCATGGGCGTGTGAGCCACGGTTATGGGAGTTTGAATTGTAGTTGGAGAGAAGACGAGGTGGTTCTGCATCTGCATTGATGACGCCGCTAAGGAGTCGAAGCTGTAGTCCGAGATGGCGATACTATCGTGAGGTATCGGATCAAAGGTCGGATCATTTAGCAATGCTAGTAGATCATAATGATTCTGCTCCCAGCCATTTGGACCATCACTGGCTACCATAGCATTCCCAATAGCCAGCTCATCCTCGAGGAAGTCCCATTGAGGTTCGTGGACAGTCAAGGATGCAGGCATCGTGGAGGCCTCAGACATGCCGGATACAAAATCCGGAATTTGATTTTGAGTCGAAACTTGAGGCGCGGGGAGGGGTTGACGACGCATCGGATAAGCAATCAGATGGCCATTGCCTCGGACGGACGGGAAGGCCTGCTCCAAGTATTCAAACGTTGGCTGTATGGGCTGTCGGCTCAGAGCAAACATGGGCTGACCGCCCATGCAGGACATTTCTTGAGGAACGTGAGGAGTGTAATGCATGAAATCCAGGTTAGCGTTGAATTGTTGGTGATTCATAAACATGTTGGCATGCTGCCGCGCCAAGTTTTGCGAGACTTGATTGTTTGGATGCTGAGGACAGAAAGCACACGAACAAGCGGCGCCGCAATTACAACCATGGAGCGAAGCGTTTTTCGTTGAGACCTGTTGGGGTTCTGGTTTGGTAGCATTTTGCCTCTCTTGAGCGACGACTTGCTTGTGCTTGCAGCATCCCCCACTGGCTTTCGGCCTCGCTTGGGAGGGCGACGAGGGATCTTTCATCGTCGAGGCACTGGCAGATCGGCTTCGTTGAGCACCTTCTTTTTCTTCCTTTTGTGCCTCTTTCTGCTGCTGTCGCTCTTTGACTTGGTCATTGGTCAAGACGTTGCCTTTGAGATCAGTGATGACTTCTTCGCCAATATCCCATTTCCCTTTGGCATTCTCTGGATCAGGTTTGGTGTCCCCTTCGCCGTCAGCAGGAATATAGACCAGCATGTACATGACCTGGGTGCAAACGCATTGTCGAGCACACTTGCAATTCTTTCGTGGGCATGAACACGTCTTGGGACAGTCGCAAACGACTTTCTTGGGAGCGCCAGCAGCCGGTCGACCGGGAGGATGTGTGGGTTTCATCGGACGCTCGTGTGCATGTTTGCAAACGCCGACCCGGTGGCCACTCTTGCAGGTCGCACAAGTGTATGTCTTCCCATTAATGACGATTCCTTGTAGTTTGTTCTTGGCCGGCCTCGATTCAGACATGGGCGTATCCGGCTTCTCTGTGCCGTTTGCATTGGCATTGGCATTCTGTTGGTGCTGCTGTTCAAGTTGCTGTTCAAGGTGCTGTTCGACTTGCTGCTGTTCAAGATACGTCGCGAGGCTCTCGGTTTTCAGTGTGACTTGCTTCTTCGGGGTCTTCCCTACTCTACCGTCGATTGTGGAGTTTGCCATTGCCATGAGTCCAATTGCAAATTCGACTCGCGGCCATACCAAAGGTCGTATTTGCGAGGACCAGCATGTGAGAGAGGCCAAGAGTTGTGGTTGGAGAGTCGGCGGAACGAGAACGTACTCTTTGACGGAGAATTGTTGCTGACACGGAGAAACAATTCCTTCGCAGGTACGCCAGGTAAATGGTCGGAACTAGTCCTTGGAGTTAATTTTGAGGTGTTCTACCTTGCTTCCGGCCACCTGAGGGGCTTCCTTGCAATCTATATTCTTAGCACCTCGTGAAAATTCCTGATAGGCACGACCGGATCTGATTTAGGCTAAGTGAGATCAGGATCCAGGCGGCTACGGTAGGCAGGTACCACAGCCCATGGTGGAGAATCCAAATCTAAAAAGTGCGATCGAGAGATCTCTTGTCGAAATAACATCCTCAACCACCGAAACAATGCATCAGAAACTTGGGGCCGTCAAGAGTCAGACTATGAATGCTACTCTTTCATCCGCAGATCAACCTCCAAAGCAACCATCCCAAGGAGCCTCGCAACCACGAAAACATCCATCATGGTTCAGTCTGCCAGCTCCTATCCGACAAATCTTCGATACATTTCCTTTGACCACATACGATGAAAACGAACTACCACAGCGAATCTCGAGGTCGCGAAGCGTGAATACCCTCCACATCTTCACATTAGTACCGGGCGACGCCTCGACGAACCTATCCCCAAATCCAGCCTGTCTGAAATGGCAAGCTTATTTGCTTGCTAAACGCATCCCCTTTACGGTTGTGTCTGCGAATAATCACGCCTCCCCAACTGGCGCATTACCATTTGTCCTCCCGGCGATCAAGTCGAAGAAGGAACCACAACCTCAAGCGATTGGCGCGTCAAAGATCCAGAGATGGACAGAAACCCAAGGCGCAGCAGAAGAGCAGCTCGACATCCGACTAGAAGCATACATGTCACTCATCGACCAGAACATCCGAAATGCATGGCTGTACTACCTCTACCTCCAGGAGCACAATTTTGAGTCTGTCGCGCGAAAATTGTATGTGGAGAGTGCATCATCAAACCCTCTCGTGCAGGCCACGCTGGCGCATCAACTACAGACTGCCGCGAGAGAACAGTTGTTACGGACAAAGTCATTTATCGATGAAGAAGAGATCTACGAGTCTGCAGATGCGGCTTTCCGATCGCTAGCAACGTTGCTTGCCGATCAGCCATTCTTCAGCAAATCCGATTCACCAGGCTCGTTTGACGTGAATCTTTTCTCATACACCCACCTCCTTCTCAGTTTGGCAAGTCGTGAAAGACAAGTTGAGCCGGTGTGGAGAGATGAAACGTTGCTGGAGATATTATTGCGGCATGAGAGTGTGGTTCAGCATAGGCAGAGGGTGCTTGACTTCTGTTTGAAGAGATGAGACACCACCCCGACATGGACAAGTTATCCTGAGTTTGCCGGCTTGTCGATGCATCACCATGCGGTCACGGAGACCTGAACAATTCCCTTTCTCGCGCACACCTGAGGGCACATGTTCTCGGCTGGGAGTGGATGTCATGACGAGTTCTGCTCCGTACCGGAAAGGGGTCTTCTCGGTGTACGGGCAACGTGTGTATCGAGTATGCCATACATGGGGCTAGATCTACTTGTCAATCATTCACCTCACGCCACGAATGGGACTCCTCCCCAATGGTGGAGCTTGCATTTGCAAATCACACCTCTTTAGCGGTTGCAAAGATAGCATTCCAGCTGATGGCAACATGACCGGTGCAACATACACTCACCATTGCTGAGTCCTATTCGCGGACGATAACGTCGGCCACCAGCCGAACACCAGGAGCTGCGGTGGTAGCATGCCAACCCATAATATGTACAAAATCGAATGTATCACATTGAACGACCATAACTAATGGCGCTGAGCAAACTTTTCCACGCTGTAGAATGATTTGCTGCATCTATCTTCGAGTCCTAGAAAGTATCTGCTGGATTGTTGGCCTCTCGGAATGCTGCGTGATCGTAAACAATTTGCAATGTTGCAATGTTGCAATGCTGGCAAAGACCTCCGCTCCGCAGACCAAAATTTATTCTGTTATCTGTTCAACCAAGTAAACAGCACTGGATCAGGCCCCGGTTTTGCGACTCTAACTGATTCTATTCTGATGTCCAATGCGAGCTGTCGACCTCGAGTTATGCCTCATGTAGGTGCACACGATGCAAGGCTTCGTATCTCTCGTACCAGGTACTCCAGAATGACTCACAATGCCATGGAGAGGTGCAAGTTCAGAAATCAGGATTGCCGTTATCCCCTCATTGCTTCTGTGAAAACCCAAGCACATACACTTCTAACTATATACACACTCACGCTGCTCTCCAATTAGGTCAATACCGCGCTCGTGAACTACTCTTGACTGACTGACTGTTGACCATGGCCGACAGTACAACTACTAAGCGCGACCCCATAACAAGACATCAAAACGACAAAATGGTCAAAGGCCAAATCCGCTATCTCTCTACCGCTGAAGCCTACGACCTCTGGTCTGAAGTATACGACACGGACGGCAATTTTCTCCAAGCCCTAGACACCATTGAGATGAAATCACTACTTCCACAGGCCATTTCCCTGCTGCAAGCCAGCAGCGGTGGGAATAAGGCAAGTGTGAAGGCCGTGGATCTCGGCTGCGGCACAGGCCGGAATACTCTGTCCCTGCTTGACGTTGACACTGCCGACATTGACACAATTGTGGGGCTAGAACTCAGCCCCAAGATGATGGAGATTGCACGCCAACAATGCGAGACTCGACTTCAGCAACTAGCGAAGCAGAAGGCGACAAAGCTTGAGTTCCGCACCTTCGACATGCTGAAGGAATCGAGACCTGAGGTGGCGGTGGATGCGGACCTGATCGTCTCGACCCTGGTTCTCGAACATGTCCCGTTGGCCGATTACTTTGCCACCTGTTCATCGATCCTGCGCCCGGGCGGAGTCCTCGTGTTGACGAACATGCACTCCGAGATGGGAAATATCAGCCAGGCCGGATTTATTGACCCGAAGACAGGTGATAAGATTAGGCCGGTGAGTTATGCGCATACGACTTCTGACACGGTTGGGGCAGCGGAGAGGGCGGGGTTCGAGCTGGTAAGCATGGATGCAGGAGCGGGAGAAGCAGGGGCAAGCATGAAGGAAGTAGCTGTTGATGAGAGTTTGGTGGAGAAATTGGGGCCGAGGGGGAAGAAGTGGGTGGGTGTCACTGTTTGGTATGGAGGAATTTTCAAGAAGAGGGATCATTAGAACATTTGACTGCAGACTTTAGAAGGAGCACATTAGAGTGAGATGCCGGCCATGCCAGGTGTTGATCGTGGGCGATACGTCTGGGTCGTCCAGGATCTGGTTGTTGATCCGGCCACGGTCGTGGTCATTTGAGGATTGTATATAAATCAGTCAGATTACAGCCGGCTTCCTGTCGGATAGAATTGAGGTTTTGTCATACAACGCAACTCCTATGCTTCTTGCCCAAGACCCATGGCACAAGACTTGGTAAGATCAGTTCCTTCTAATGCTCCCCGTATGCTTGGCGTTTCGTTTGACCAACTTACCCGCCCACCCTCGAAACAGCCACAAACCCTCATATTGCGCACATATTGCATAGATTGGTCATACCCAACTAATGAGGCACCCATCCTTGCCCTGAAGGACAGGACTCCAATCGATTCACAGCTTCTTTCAACCTGAATCGTGCTTCTCCATATCTACCTTGTTCTAAGGTGCATCTGGTCCGTCACCCTTCCGCCAGTCTGGTTCCTCACGGCCCAACGCCAAAAGGACCTCCGCCCTCTTTCAGATCTTCCACCAAATCTTGCACATTATTCAGATACTTGCTCAACATATTCTGCTTCTCCTCCGTACTTCTTGTCTTTCTTTGTGTCTTCCCTTGCTCAGCAGCGTTAATCGTCTCCCTCCTCCGATGATCTGCAAATGCCGCTGCAATCTCCTTGCCCCTACCGCCAAGCACAGCCGTATTTGTTGCGCTCGTTATGACCTTCGGCGTCGCAGTCTCAGGCATAAGGTAAAAGTATAAGAACTCGACTAGTTTCATTTTGACTTCGCGAGATGTGGCGCGAGATTTGAATAGACTTGTAATGACGAGGAGACCATCGAGGGCCTCAAAGGTGCGGGTGTTTTGAGGCTGGTCAAGCAAGGAGGCGACCAGAGCGAGCAGGGTGGAGGATTGGATTGCCGGGCAATTTGAGGGGTCAAGAAGGTCGAGGAAGAGCTATCCGTGTCAGCATGGCAGGCAGCAAGTTCTGATTTCTGTGGTGCTTACATTCATGTAAATTTCCCGCGCGAACAATTCTCTGCTCGGTGGATGCAGCAGTAGCACGCCTTGTATCAATTCGAGCGTCTGGATGACGAGCAGATCATTTGTGCCATTGCTTTCCTTGCCCAGCAATCTCTCCAGACAGCTGACTAGTCGCATTGCCACATTCCATTGAAAGCCTTGCTGGAGCTTGAAGAATTCTCGGTATGCTGGATCTTGATGGAGGTCGGTGAGTTTCTTCGGGCTCGTTGAAGATGGTGTCGACCCAAGTGCAAGCATTGAGTGTCTCTTGTTGACTGGGGCTTGAGCCTTTGACATGCATATTTGAGCCAGGAGCCCTTCGACTTGTCTGAGTCCTTTGCGAATTTTTTGCGACGAGGATGAGGAGAGGTAGTCGAAGGAGTGGGATAGGAGGGTTTCCATTGTGCTGGTGGGAGGTGATATTGAGTCTGGGCTAAGCTACGGGTATCGCCAATATCAATCCTTTTTGATGCCACTGCTGTGTGAGAATGCCGTGCAGACTCCAGTCTCATCACACCCAGACCCCGAGGTGAAGCCAAAAGAGATGCGTGGACTTTCCTATCTGGGATCGACATCAACATTGACTTTTTGTTGCCAGGGTATCAAATCCCAGACGTCCTCCACCATCTCCACCTTTCCTTTCGATCACCTGTCATGACGCAACGTCTGGACATCGTCGCGGCTGATTTAGAAAGAAATTCGAAGCATGTGATGCTTTGCGAGTAGCTTGTCGAAACAATTCAGGATACCATTGTTCTGTCTGCGGGCGCCTTCGGCTCTGTCCAACACTCTATCATCACTTGTGCTGCTTGGGGCCCTGCCTTGGCCTATACTGACGCTGCATGTTCTCTTCTCACCTCCGCACAGCGCAGCATTTCCAACCTCTCGTTTGACAGGGCTTCCATCAACTGCATTCAAGCCGGATGAGGAAGACTCTGCGACGATGATTTAATAGTCGCCAAACATCTTACGCAGTTTTCGTATAGCACCGGCTGCCTGCGTCCTTCGGCCCTTTAATTGCCCGCTTTTCATCAAGTGTCTGCCTGCGCAGGCGAACAAACGAACCAGCTTACTAGTTGAGGCTGGGTCATACCTTGCTTCGACTATCACATCCTCCCTTCAGAATGTTGCCACCTACGATACCTGAAAACCCAGCATCACCAAATGCGATCCCAACCCGATCAAGCTCAACAGGTTACATCAACGGCATAAATCACCAACCCTCCAAACCCGTCCTCGTCCCTCTTCCTGAAGAATCCTGGATGAGTAATCAACCGATCAAGTCTCCCTCGAGCCCCCCTCCAGCCTCCTCCTCCTTCGATCCCTCAAACCCACTACCGAGCGGCATCCCAACGCGAAGACATTCAAAGAGGCGCTCCATGCCGGAAAACACAACCGCCCGCCGACAAACCGTCGAGTGGACCGCAGAGAAAGAGAAGATCATACTGGGACCCTACGACTACCTCTTCGCACATCCCGGCAAAGATATTCGCAGCGCCCTGATAAAGGCATTCGATTCGTTCCTGCGCGTACCCCCCCTCTCCCTCGCCGTCATCACAAAGGTGGTGGGGATGCTTCACACCTCCAGCTTGCTCATTGACGATGTCCAAGACAACAGCATCCTCCGTCGCGGAGTCCCGGTGGCCCACAATATCTTCGGCACCGCACAGACCATTAACAGCGCAAACTACGTCTACTTCCTCGCCATGGCAGAGTTGCAGCATCTGGAACACAAGGACGAGGCCACACACATCTTCGTCTCGGAACTCCTCAATCTCCACCGTGGCCAAGGAATGGATCTCTATTGGCGCGACACCCTCACTTGCCCCACTGAAGACGACTACCTCGAAATGGTCCAGAATAAAACCGGGGGTTTGTTCAGACTGGCCGTGAAACTAATGCAGGCCGAGTCACCAGAGAAAGGACGAATTGATTGCGTACCGCTCGTGAACCTCATGGGCCTTATCTTTCAAATTTGCGACGACTACCTCAATTTATCTTCGTCCATCTACACTCAAAACAAGGGGCTGTGCGAGGACCTGACTGAGGGGAAATTTAGTTTTCCGGTGATACACAGCATTCGGGCGAATCCGGGGAATCTGCAGTTGATCAACATATTGAAACAGAAGACGAAGGATGAACAGGTGAAGATGTATGCGGTGAAGTACATGGAGGGTACGGGGTCTTTTGAGTATACGAGGAAGGTGGTGAGGGAGTTGAGGGGAAAGGCAGCAAAACTGATTGATGATTTAGATGGGGGCAGTGGGAGGGCTGCAGGAATTCGGACGATCTTGGACAAGATGGACATTGAGCGGCCGAGTCAGGAGCAAGTTGGGCAACATAATAAGTTTTGATTGGCCGGCGCATGAGATACAAACCATGGAAGAGGAGGATGGGACAGTCTGGCTGGTCAGGGCTGATGAATGATTATAGTCGTCTGAGCTTCTGGCGTTAATATCACCTGGTCTGCACTGGCAGGGAATGGCGGCTGTATTGGGCAAATACCTTCCTCTGAACGGTTGCTGCACGGGCAGTCGATGTCCAACACGACTGCGAATCCAAACGAGCTGCTGGCAAGAAAGCCTGCCATGCAGTAACAAACAGCAGTGGGAATTGTACGGGAAAATCTCAACGACGGGACGAATACGATATGATACCAATATGGCCGATAGATCGCATGCAAGTCCATTCATAATACTTACATAATTTACAAACTGTTCCCATGAGGACTCTCATTATTGAAATTTGGGTCTCTTTCGATGGCGGTACTGGCTCTCCACCGGTACAAGTATCTCAAACCAACGTAGGGAAAGTGTATCAAACCAGCTTCAGCATGTGGGACTAAGGCAGCAGGGCAGGTCTGGAGTTTTGAATACAGGACTTGCTGATCATGACATCTGCATTAGACTTCACTCCCAGCTTGAACATGCTAACTACACACGACATGGAGGGTCAATCAATCTACCTACCGGAATCCCAATCCCTAACCATCCATGTCTTGCCAACTCAAACTCAACCACCGACACGAACACCTAGCCATCAACCCCCATTCCTAACCAGGCAAACCCCAATACTAGCCACCGCTCTGCCTGGACCTTGAGCCTGAAGTGAAGGCCGCGATCAAGATAAGGGTATGAACATGACATGACACCAGACACAACACAAAACGACACCAATTTGAACGTCAGCTTTGAATGGCAGGCGGAATGTGAAAACAAATGTAACGCAAGCACTGGTGATGATGGCTGTGTGAGAAATTCTGATCATTACTGGCTCTAATGAAATTTATCTCTCTTCAACATAATTTCTTCTGCCTTTGATACATCCCAGCCCTGTACAGTCCAGTTCATCTGGCCGGCCAGCCTCTCAGGCATGTGTGGCAATTTGGTTCTTTGAAATTTCAATTTCCACCAGCTCAACTGCCTTACCCGCTAGCGGGGTCAGTGTGCGTTGCAATCTTTCCGATCCAATATCCTCCCTGGACGCCCTTTCATGCTTCAATAGCGCAAGGGGCAACCCAAAATGCTGTCACGCCGTGCCATGTTCAGACATCAATAGAATCAACCACAACGCCCTTCTGCCAAGAGTACTGCATTCGGTCCGAGATCTGCTGCGCGGCTTCGTGGCTGACAAGCGCGCTCACAAGGTACATGGCGGCATCAATGCCACAGGTGCTCCCCGCCGCAGTGATGACTCGCATCCCACCCAGCCTCATCGTGCTGCGTCGAATAATCGACTCTCTCCTTGCATTGGACATCTTTCGGGCCTCCGATCCCTTCCGGACACTGCCCGTCGTGCGTCCCTTTTTGAACACGTATGGGTTGTCCTCTAGGTTGTCGCCCAGATCGAATCGTCCCTGGTTGACGACGTAGCGCTCTCCCTCCATCACCTCCGTGCGCACATCCAGATCCTTCTGCGCGCTCTCCTGCGCCAGAATCTCCAGCTTGATGTAATGCTCAGGGTGTGTCGTGGCGGCCAAACCCTGCAGGATGCCCTCGTGAGCCAAGAACAGAGATCCAGTATCAACGCTTAGGATCGTCCGCTCCTTGGAAGAGTTGTGCTCTTGCAAGTCGGCGAAGGCTCGAATGAGACCCAACGGCTCCGACTTGCTCTTGAGGACCTCGTCAAAGTTTCCGCCTGCAACGACGAGGACATCGAATTCCTTGAGTTGCTTGTAGGCATCCTTGTATGTCATGTGAGAGCGGAAAGAAGTGCCCGAGGAAGCCATGACAATGTCGCCGGGGCCGACGAATTCGCAGTCAAAGGCTTTGTCTTCTGTTGCGGGAGTTAGCCGGGAGTTGACGGTGCGACGAGACTGTGTTTTGGAAGGAGCGAGATCCAGCGCCACATATGGGAAGAGACCGGGTTAGAAGCGAAGAGAAGGTGATGGCTTACCTTCGTCCTTTGGATTATTGAGAGCCTGAGAGAAGACTTCGAGAGGGCCAACGAAGTCGAGGGCGTTCATGTTGTTGTGAAGGGTGAAGAGTACGCGGATGGGCTCTGCATCAGCGCCCTCTTCACGGATTGCACTCATCTTGGCGGTGTTGTAGTGGGATTGATTGTATCAGGGATGGACAGAATGATGGTGATAAGTTGGTTGAATATTGGGAGATTTGGGGGAAAGGTTGGGAAGAGGACAACATGGCATGCGCAGCGTGAGTGTGCGGGAGGGAATGAATACGTGGGGCTTAGCGCACAATCCCTGGATTAGTGCGCCAAGGGAAACCCCAGAGTTGCGGGGTTGGATTGGGCGCCTGCATCAGGCATCTTTTCAAAGGACAGGTTTACACAGCCTTCGACTGCTGTCCCTATATTTTGTCGAACGGGTGGCATTCGGCCAAGAACAGCCCGTAGACCATGACGTGCCCATTTTATTCTCAAGGCCATGTCTCGTTTCAACTATAGCCTAGGAAGGTCTCCTACTTCGCTGTTCATCTTACAATACCACCCGCTTGATGTGCAGCCACTTCCACGACCCGCACAATTGCAATCAAACGTCGGCGGAGAGTGGAACGCGCGATCGCCGTGAATGGCTACGAAGTAAATGAATGTGGTTTTATTTTCTCCTGGCATGAAAGTAAACGGATGACTGTGCTTCTCAACTCCTCAGCTTCACCGTTAGCATGTAGCCGGGCTCATCATCCGCTCTTCCTTCGCTTTCAATCTTAAAATCATGTTGGTAAAAATGCTGCTGAGCGTTTACAGACTTTGCGCATCTGTGAGACGGATTGGCACAGCTATAGCAGAGTCCGTCGAATTGAATGTGATACCGAAACCTCAACGCACTCTCTTCTGCTTACCCCTGAATATCAGCATTTCCTTCTCACATCATTCACGATCCACTGCTCCCTCTTAATCTTGTCTGGATGCTCTGTACGCATACACCATGGTCCTGCTCTTGTCCTTGGACGGCCGAAACTCAAATGGCATGTCCGACGTGGTCCGCCGTGGTCAGCCGTGGTCACTGCTGGTTCGCCCTCAGTCCTGCTGGTCTGCGATGCAATGCTCTGCCGTTATTGGCCGTATCATCACTCTGAATATGCATGCATGTCGTCGATGGCTGTTGGCTTCTGAACTTTCCGGTCCTTGCCGGTGGATGTGGGTCTCCCGATGAGTTTTGACCGTGCAGGTCACTGATGATTGCTTATAATGTTCCGCAGTCGGCAAGTATGTCTGAGATCAGATCATTTGCCTTCCGCTCCTCCCATGACTCATCGATCGTACTCTCCTCCAACTTGACTGGCAAAGGCAGTGCTGACACTCTGCGCATCATCGTCTTTCTTTCCAAGGCCCCTGGCATACCCAGGTCGATCACTTGGCACCCCTTCCACATATCGTTTGAGTCGATCGGACTGGTTGTAGCTTGCAGTTTTGGTCCGGTCCGAAAGCGACAAGCCATCTAAGCCGACGCCACCAACACTCGACGCGGTAATATCACTCTCGGTGGCAACGGTGCTCTCTCCCGCTACGCTGGCAGCGTTAGCCACCTTCCCCTTGCTCACACCGTTTTGTCCATGTCCTCGTCGACCAGCTCCACCCTGATTATGCAAACTAGGCCAGTTATCAGGTGTGAAACCCTGGAACATAGGTGGATAACCAGGGGGGACTCCAACGCCGCCCATGGCGCTAGAATGGATGCTTGAGACATCGTCAGGGATGTAACCAACAACCGAACCTTCCTGTCGGTACTGATTGTCTGCGCCGCGTTGGTTGTTCGAGTGACCGTTACGCCCATTCATCATGCCGCTTGCCATATGCGAGGCATGGTTGTATGCCATTTGATACCGCTGGGGGCCACGGTATGTCTGCTTGGGCCGGCTGAATTGGTGCAGGCTGATCTGGAGGTTGGAGAGCGGTCCCTCGACGAGACAATTTCGCTCCTTGAAGTGCAGGAGGAGATAGTGCCACAGTGGGTGCTTCGAGAGGACTTTTGGATTTCCGAGGATGACAAGTCCGTACTTGGCACGAGTCAAGGCGACGTTCAGTCTTCGAGGATCCGACAGGAAACCAATGCCTTGGTGATCGTTGGAGCGAACACAGGTCAAGATGATGTAGTCCTTCTCTCGCCCCTGGAAAGCATCGACTGAGGCGACTTCGATTTCCTTGTATTGCTCTTTCTTGAATGTGCCGGATGCCTGCATTGAGCTCACGACGTAACTTCGTTGACCTTCGTAGGGAGTGATGATGCCGATATCGTCTGGCTTAACGCCTGCCTTGAAGAATCTAGTCACAAGTTTCTCGACATTTGCGGCTTCTGTTCGGTTGAGATAGGATGTGCCGGACGCTGAGATTTCTTCATTGCCAAGATTGGCCCAGAACATCATTGGGGCATCCACAACCGGCCAAGGGAAGTCGACGTCTCTTCGAAGTCGTTGTTGCATGGTGACACCGTTCTGGAGAGACCCCTCGTAGAACATGTTGGATGGGAATTCGGATAGGCAAGGGTGCATGCGGTATTGAACGTTCAGTCGAATCGGAGCACACCCTAGAATGACGAGACGTTCAAACAACGACTGATTTAGTCCAGCCTTTGCAGCTTTCTTGTTCATGATGACCGGACCGAGCTGTTGATGGTCACCAACAAGCACAACTTGTTTGCAGCCCAGAACAAGCGGGATCATGCATTCCGGTTCGGCGGATTGAGTCGATTCATCAATCAACACAGTTCTGAACTTGAATTTGGCAAGTCGTGGATCGCCAGCACCAACACAAGTGCAGCAGATGACATCGGCGTTGGTCAGAATCTCTCGTTCGGCGGCTCGAGTGAGGGTCTTGAATTTCTTCTCGTCCTGACTGGACAATTCACCGAGCTCAGACTTGAGCTGATAGAGCTTGGTCAACTCGACATTGCTGTCATTCATTCGAACCTGCTCGTGAAGTGACAAAAACCCAACTGGTGACTCGACATCTTCTCTCGACTTGGCCGTGACTCTGACGGTCTTCAATCCAGTCCGATGGATTCGCTCACAAAGCTGATCAACTGCGACGTTCGAGGGCGCACAGACCAAAACTTGGCCACCATTGATCTTGGACAGATGGTAGATGATGGTAGCCGATGTGACGGTCTTGCCGGTGCCTGGCGGACCCTGAATCAAGCTGAGCGGTTTCTGCAGAACAGACTTGACGGCATTGATTTGGGATCCGTTCAGCTCAGGCAAGCCTGGGACACTGAACTTCTTTGGCAACTGAGTCTTCATGGGAGCAGCTGCCACTTCATGGCCAAGCAGTCGATGGAAAATGTAGCCTGACACACTCATTTCGTCAATGGCAAAGGTTTTCATGGCGAGTTGCATTCGATCGAAGGAGGTGGCCTTCCAGACGTAGTCCGCGGTAAAGTTGTGAGTGCATTCTGTAGGTACAGACTTGTGATCGCCCTTTGCTCGCAATTCGATCGTGACTTCGTCCGACTGATTGTTTGGAATTTTGATGACATATCCAACGCCCTCCCATGGCGATCGCAGCTCTCCAGTGTATTTGAGTCGCATCTCATCACCCACAGCCAGTTTCACGTCGCCCAGTTCTAGCTTCGGTAGGACAAAGCTGGCCAGATGCTTGTTGTTCAGACCGAGATCCCATCTCACAATCAATCCATCTTGTGACTGCGACTCTTTCAATTTCTTGTCATAATCAGCCTCGATTTTCACAAGCGGACCAAAGACATTTTGATATTGGTAGGCATCGTCGTATCGAAGCAGGACAGGAGCAGGCTCATCGTCGATGTTGGCGGCTTTCTCGAGGTCTGTGACTGTTGCAGCTGCGTTTTCCTTCCAAAGTTCTTCCAACTTTGCAATCATTTGTGGTGAGAGATGTCGTGCTCGTAATTGCTCTTGATCTGTTGGTTGTGCAACCAGCCAGGAAAGGAACGATCGGTCTTCGATCAAGGGCTGCCATCGCGAGGTATCCCAGTTCATGTCTTTCGACGAGGGCATTGCGGCGCATGGCTGTCGGCACAAAAGAACGACCACGGTATCGGACTTGGCTGGGATGAAGCCGAGAAGGAAGACGTTCTTGGTTCCGCAGTTGTAGCACTCCAGGACGGTATCGCCCAGAGAACTGCTCGGGTGCAGTTGGACTTCCTTGTGCCGCGCTCGAACGAGGTGATTGACGATGTGGGAGGAGGAGGTGTTGCCTCGAGCACTGCAGAACCATTTGCTGCAGGTGAGGCATCGAACGACGCTGGCGGGGTTATGTATGCCACAGTATCTGTAGAGGTAGATTAGTATTGTCCGGCGTGGGCCATGTACGCTCACTCACGCGCAAGCATGTGGTGGTAGATCCCTCTCCGCCTCTTCCTGTTTCGCCGCCTGTTTCTGCTCTTGCGCTGCGCTGGTTAGGCTTTCCAAATCGTCTTCGTCGCCATCCGCCGATTCGTCGTCATGCTGTCTCCGTCGAGGGCCCTTCGCTAGACTAAGGATGCTCTCATCCGGGTCGACTGTCGAGATATCGTCGGTGGCATTGATTGCAGAGGCAGAGTTGGAAACCATGTGGTTCCCCATGGTGTTGAAGGCCTCCATGCTGGCAGACCTCTTACCAAAGGCAACTCGGCAGCGTTAGAGTTGTGTTTAAGGGAGAGTTGTCCCCGTCGAAATCGAAATCGTAGCGTAGTTGGGGGGTTACTGTTGCAAAAAGGGCGAAGTGCGCGCCCGGATTTGCAGCGTACAGTACTGAATCTCAAATCCAGTAGACGCCTTCCCGATGCGAAATTCAGGATTCCCAAAAACAATAGAAAAAAGGCCTCAGGAACACCCCAGATCGGTGAGGTGCAGTGAAGAATCTGAGGATAAAGGGTAGAAGGTAGAGGCGCCCAAAAAGTCTACCGCAATGGGATCATCATTCGAGGACTTGGTGCCCACATGTGCAAGTCTGCGGCTGGTGCGGCAAAAGTTCCTTTGCTTTTGCACGATTTGTCACTTCCGCCGACAGACATTTGCTACGTTTGCTACAATTTTTTCTAGACCTCAGACACCTTCGACCCATTACCTCCCACCCTTCACCATTGCTTCCCACCAATACCATCATGATCCGCCGACAGGCCCGCGAACGCCGGGACTACCTCTACCGGCGTGCCCTCCAACTCCGCGACGCCAGCATTGCCGAAAAGAGAGCGCTCCTCAAAAAGTCCCTCGCAACAGGGCGCCAACTCGACTCGTCAATTGCCAACGATAAATCTCTGCGCCAAGACTACAAATACGATGAATCCCTCGACGCCGAGACAGCAGAAGCCCAAGCCTCGCTCGATGACGAATATTCCATGCTTTCTGGCCTCTCCGACCCCAGGCCGCTCGTCACGACGTCCCGCAGCCCCTCCACCCGCCTCGCCACCTTCTCAAAGGAAATCCGCCTCTTGCTCCCAACCGCCATCCGTCTGAACAGAGGCAACACAATCCTGCCTAATCTCCTTTCCTCCGCGAAAGCAGCTGCCTTGACAGACATCATACTCCTCCACGAACACCGCGGCACGCCCACTGCCCTCACAATCTCGCATCTCCCACATGGTCCAACTGCAAAGTTCAGCCTGCACAATGTCGTGCTGAGGGCTGACATCCCCAACGCCTCGAGGGGGACAGTGTCCGAATCCTACCCTCATCTTATCTTCGAGGGCTTCACAACACGGCTGGGGAAGAGGGTGGTGCAAATCTTGAAACACCTCTTTCCTCCACGGGATGGACCACATAAAGTCGGCAACCGAGTCGTCACGTTCAGGAATATAGAGGATAGCATTGAGGTACGGCACCACGTCTTCGTGCAGACGGGCTACAGGGACGTTGAACTGGCGGAGGTCGGACCGAGAATGACCATGCGATGTTTTGAGATCAAAGGTGGAACGCTCGAGAAGGATGCAGGCGGGGAGGTGGAATGGGCCTTGACGCAGTTTACAAGGACAGGCAGGAAGAAAGATTATCTATGAAAAAGGAAACGATCTGGCGTTTGAGGCGTTACAAGTCCGTCGATGAATTCCACACGTGGGGTGTGGATGGTGAACGACAAACAGCATATTAGATTGGGATGTGGTCCGCCTTTGTTCATGATACCCATAACGCGATAATGTGCATTTTAAGGAGCTACAAAAGCAAATCAATCAGACTTCAGAGATTCACCCCTACCGACCCCGCCGAACCGGAATTCTCGCCCTCACATCTATTCCCTGCGTTTGTCCGCCAACATCTCAACACCAGCAGAGTACTGCATCCCGAATGACCGTCCAGCCACCTCCCGCCCTTGCCCATCGTTGCTGCGCCAAGCCCGATTCGCCGACCTATCTCGCCAGTCACTCCTACTCCAGTTGATTAGATCTTCGCATCAGGCAGCCAGGTAACCATTACTCATCAGACCAGCCATGGCCGTACAGCTCCAGGCGGCTCTAGGCAACTCCAGGCAGCCTACCAACGACTAGCCTATATGTTTATGCTCCTCATGGCAACTCTTCTTTCTATTGGCGACACACCAAGTATGGCATACAATCGCAAAAGGAAGGCGGAAACGGAAAGTACTCCTACAGACGAAATATCGAAAATCAAAACTTCACGCGGAGTTGGCTCAGTATTAGAGTCGGCTGACTTCTACATCAAAGGCCTAGATGTCAAGACCTATTCCGGGGTGAACTGCCTGAGAAGAGCCATCCGTACCCTATACGATCGTCTTGAAGATGGAAAGACCAAGATACAGTACTATGCCTTTAGCTCCGTTCCGGAGGGTACCTTCGAATGGATCAATGACCACCGCTCCAGTGCGGGCGTGGCCCTCGATTCACCTATTTCCGA
Source organism: Arthrocladium fulminans (assembly GCA_003614865.1). Taxonomy (NCBI): domain Eukaryota; kingdom Fungi; phylum Ascomycota; class Eurotiomycetes; order Chaetothyriales; family Trichomeriaceae; genus Arthrocladium; species Arthrocladium fulminans. The sequence goes on from QXWJ01000016.1 coordinate 61,581, forward strand.
GACGAGAAAGTCATGATCATGAAATTAAAGCCATGTGAGGAGCACCAGATTCCAGATCGCACTTTAGGGCCCCATATATCACTTCAAGTTCTCCAAATGGGGATACCACTATTCGACTTTAGGGCTGTGGGTTCGACGACTGTTAAGACTCCACGAATTTACCACGAACCTGACAGCTCATACAAACCAAGTCCAGCTCGAGATCATGGCGGCTGGCCAACACTTGTCATCCAATGCGGGTCTTCTGAGAATCTTCAACAACTCCGAAATGATGCAAGGTTGTGTATTAGCCACTCGAGAGGCGAAATCAGGATCGTTGTCATTATTTCGGTTCAGGCACGTTCAAGATTACTAATCGAGAAATGGTGTGACCTCCCGAGGTCTTCTCGGCGTCCGCGAATTCCAGGGAGTTCTCCAGGAATCTCACACACTATCACTGTTTCCCATATACCTAACACCCCAGCCGACCAGCGAGATTCATACAAAGTGGTGGGTGCGCCCTTGATTCTGGAATTCGACCAAATCCTCCTCCGGCCTGCCGTCCCGCCTGAAACCGATGTCTCTTTGGACGCAGCGACCTTTCAGGCCCTAGCGGTTTCGCTCTGGCAAGGAACGTGAATCACACAAATCCATATCCTAACAGAGCTGGATGACGAGATGTAGAGGGGGTTGGGTGTAGGTGAGCATGAAAGCGAGCAGAGCTGCAAATGGCTTTCCATGTGAGCGGCGGTTCATATCAATTGCAAAGTCTGTATTAGCAGGGCGTGGGAGGCCAGGACTCTGTGCTTAGCTGTGAGATCAGCATTTGGATCTTTGTTGGGTAGACATGATGGCTAGGAGTCGGTGTGAATGGCTCCCGCTTTGGCCCATGGTGCTGATAACGCGAAGGAATACTCAATCCAAGTCCATTCGTACATCTATCTACACACTAAACTGGGTATCTTTTTTTCGTGGCTTCCATTTAGCCATCCAAATGTCTGGGCAGCCGTTCGCTCAGTTGAATCCGCTTTCATTCCGATGTGTTTCCCTCAAAACGCCAGGCAACATCAAGAAGCAGGGCATCGTTCTCATCAAGACTTCTCCCCACTCCCTTCGTCACCGCTCACCAAACAAATCATCGCCATCTTTATCTCGCCCAGCACCTTTTCAGCCAATGCCCCACTATTATGCCACCCTAACTCCTTCTCATTCGTTGGCACGATTTTTCTCTTCAATGCAGCCCCATCAAGTTCAGTATGTTCCTTCAGATCAGCCGCCAGTGCTTTCACGTTCTCATCGAATCCGGCAAGCGGCAAAATAGTAGAAGAGTCGACTGCAGCTGATGCGCCTGCATTGCGATAGTTGCTGAGAATGAAGGATAGAAGAGATATTGTCGCAACTTCTTTCGCTCTGCTAAGAGTGATGAACTCTCCCTCGCGAGGCCTGAACGCCGCACTTGCTCGGCTTAGTTGATTTGGAAATGTGTTGACGAAAGCACTTATCTCAGCTGCCACCGGCGCCCGCACTGCATAGAGGAGATTGAGACACAGTGGCAAGATGCCTTCCGCCCAAATCGAGTAGAGGACTTGGCAATGCGGGCGTGGATCAAGGTTGGAGACGCCATCGGGTATCTTCTGCAGGACATTCGTGACGCGCGCTGTGAGGATTTGACTGAGAATACCTTCGACCGCCATTTCCTCTGCTGCTGTCGGAAGGGCAGACATTGTAACAAGCAGCCGTGCTGCATAGTCTGCGTGGACTGGGTCGTTGTCTGTTTCGGCGCTGGCAAGAAGATGACCCCACACGTACAGCCTCGTTGCAGACTCAATCGTGCCCATTGCAATTAGGCGCTCTGATAACTGTGCTGCGAAATCAGGGAGTCGTGCCATTCGGAGAATTGTTTCTAGGAAATTTAGGATAAGTGTGATGTCCTTGAGGCCAATATCGATGTTGTCAAGTTGTGTCTTGCGCTGCATCTCTGCTTGTTTCTGCTCTTGTAATGCCGATACGACTGTCGAAAGACCTTGTCCGACAACCACCGTAGCTATTTCAATAACTTGCGGGATGATGCTCGATGTGTGTTTCAGGAGATCACCTGCATTGAGTGATTGTAATGCCAATCGCTTCCAGCCTCCGCTCAGATGAAACTGCAATGCCAGTAGCACCACTATGAGACTCGTTCGCCAATACTGGAGGTCGTCATTAGCGATTGCTTGCTCATAGCTTGTATTTCTGAACAGAGCACTCTCCCAGGCAGGCTTCAATAGCTGCCTAAAATCCGAACCATGGCAGTTCTTTTCGACTAAGCGTTGCATCAAGGCCAGTGCCATCTCAGCTCGTGACTGAAGTAGATTGTCGAACAGCTGCTCAGGAGGATATTTTGTGGTATTCGCCGTCAAACATCGCTGCGAAATATGTGACATCGTCTTTTGGATATTCACATCCTGCACAAAGAATGCCGCATGCTCGATACACAGGTTCTGAAAGCTGCGTAGCAAGAAAAGCTCTGACTCGACAATTCGCAAATTGTCGTTCGCCCGCTCGACTTCGGCATGATATGATTGATCGGCGTGATGAGATTTCTTGCCTTGCAACTTCCATGCTGGACTGTCACCGAGCACATGATCTGCGACCTCAAGATTGTAGTAGTCGCCAACCTCCGACGAAACCCACGAATTATTCTTGATATCCTCCAGATCGAGGCCAAACTTTGAAGAGAAGTTCTTCGACAGATTCCCGTGCATGGACGTATTGTAACTTGCGACGTCAATTGCGTTGACCGTCAGCCAGTTGACGAGCGGGATGAATACTTTCATCAATCTAAGATCTCTGACAGACTTCGCGTATTGAAGATGCACGGAAGATAGGTCAGTAATCAGTGCTGAGATCATCCTTCGCTCCGCGTCAGATTTTGTATAGCTGCCCTCGGGTGTTTGAGTGACATAGCGGATGAGTGATGTGAAGATCTCTTGTCGTGGTCGCATGGAAGTCAACGTCCAGGACCAGTTTTGCTGTGCGGTGATCATGAACTTCAAGACTAGTCTGATCACCTCTCCGTCTCCTGATGCTGCCATTGAGTCAATGTTCGTCAGTAAGTCGATAGCTCTGTCAACCAATAATTTGCCTCGATAGGCACCACTATTCTGATCAGAAACATTTCCTTGCTTGTCGGGTACAGATCCAGTAAGGATCACTACTGACAGCCATTGTTGATCTTTGCTGATGAGCAGATTGAAGAGTTTCCACGCCTCTGCCGCCGCACAGGTCTTTGCAAAAGCCTGGGCCATGCAGAGGAGGTTGAGGAAGTCCATACAAGAGGTCGATCCAAGGTGCCCTAGGAGCGAGATAGGCTTCTGTGAGACAACCACTTTCAGCAGTGATTGAAGTAGCCGAGAGGCAGCATGACGGTTAGGGTTGCTGGTGGTGTAGAGGTTTCGAATAAGTATAGGCGAAAGATCAAGGAGGCATGGTTCAAGGCCGGACGCGGGCATGTCTCGCGCCTTGGCAACGTCAATGATGACATTTGACAGGTGCAGAATTGATTGTCGGCAAGTCACCGAGGCTGCTGGAGACGCAAAGGACTCAAGAAGATGAACAGAATCAAGCAGGTATGATGATATCGACCCTGCCTTTGCATCACCCACCGTTTCCGGTCGTAGTCTATCCATAATAAGCTCAGCCGCAGAGCCGAAATATGCAGATAGTTTCGAGGATGGAGGCCCTATGCCATATCTGTACTGGAGTATTTGTATAAAGCTCTTGCTCAAGGTTGTGATGATTTGAGGCTCTTGCCAAGGAGGTAGCCGCTTCCACTGGGTCATAGATTCGAAGACTTCAAGCATGTTTTGAGTCATCCCGCGTAGAACGCCTTCGTATATTTTGCCATTGCTATTCAGGAGACTTGAACCGAACTTTGACTTCCATTTCCCACTAAGGGAGTCTGACGATTGCCGTAGGGCAGCAACAGTCATCTCTTGGTAGAGCTGGGACACCGCTTCCGTTACAGGAGCATCGCCAGAAAGAGATTCGACCCCCGAGATGACTGCATAGAGAAGGCCGCTTCCGCCATGAAAATCAATCATGCTTGTCTTTGCAATAAGGTGCCAAAATTGCAATGGTTTGACTAGAAGAATGGCCCGTGCAAAAGAGATGGCTGCACAGAGTATTCCGGTATCAAATGTGTTGGTCGGCCGCCGCCGGTATGCTTGCAATTCTTGTTCCAGTATGTCGAAGATGAGGCCGACGATATCAGATCCGAAATTCATATTTGCGCTGGATTCTTGAATGATGATGTCGACTTCGCTGCTTCGCTTGTTCGCATCATTGTTTGTTGATGATGTTGTCTTCAACAGATTGGTGAGCAGCAAGATCATTTCGACGGCCACGTCTGAAGGCGCCTCATGAGACGAAATGACTTCATATAGCACACCATTGTAGTGACGCTCCAGCCAATCACCAACAAGATGTAGTCCCGAGTAATCGTAAAGCCACCGCACAATAGGTGGATCGGATTCAGAGATGACCTCGCCAGTGGTGTCGGCAGGTATAATCATAGCGGTCTGCTTGTCTTCACCTTGTGTTAATAGCTGCCTCGGTTCGCGAGGAAAAGCAAAAATGTTTTGATCGAGTGCCACTAGGTTGAGGTTCTCGTCTTCACGAATAGTGTGATATGCCTCAAAAGCGCCTGTAGCGTTGTGTGTGAACGAGTTGAGGTGCTGTAAGCGGTATGTGATGTATTGTGTACCCTCCCTGAAGGTTTGCGCTTGAGCCAGTTGCCGACACAGCCTTAGGAACGGTAGCGCTTCGAACGGGAAACGGGCAGCAGCTACATCCAGGATGTCTTGGACCAGGTAATCATTGTTGAGAAACGCATTGCAAGCTTTGAGCACATCACCTTGACCATTAGACGATGCCTTGCGAGGTTCCAACAGTGCAAATTGAGGCGTCAAAACCGTCGGACCGTATCTTTCTGATTCCGGCAACCAGGTTGTAGCCGTCACAACAACCTCCTGCAAAAGGCCCAGCTTTGCCGATCTGACCACAGGCAGAACGTCTGCTCCAGAAAAGGAGGCCATTTCAGCCAGCATGTCAGCAACTCCCAAAACCTCGCTAGTATGCTTTAGTATGACGCCGATCGGGTCGGACAGGGGAGAAGCAGCCATCATGGCATCAATAATGTCCTCGAAGATGCTTGGCTGAGTGGAGCCCGGGATCGAGGCTCGTCTTCCAGTTGCACTATCGTAAGTGGCCACATCGATTGATCTCTGTATAAGGGGGCTGTCTCTCCGGTCCTTTGCTTCAATGGCATCTCTGCGAACCTTTTGCAATACGAGCGCCCAGGCGAAAGCGGCAGGAACTGCTTGCATACACTCGGCATCGACAGCATTATAGAGATTTTGGTGGATCTCGGATACAGCATCAAAATCGTGCATCCAGTGCTGCTGAGGATTTTCCTCTAACTGGTGAATGGTGCTGGCAGGGTCAATGAAAGCCAAGGTCGTCAGGGCCACCAGATGGTAAAATTGTTGCAGTTGTTCTCGAGTCATGAGAGCACTCGGTTCGACTCCAGCCAAGTACTGCAAGTCTCCCATGATTCTAAACCATTGTCGAAGAGGTCCCGGCGGGGCGGTCGGCATGGAACGAATGGCCGCAATGATGATTTGCATCAAGTATTGAGCGTAGAATAGATGGCCAACCTGCCAGATGTAGTTTGAGTCGTCGTCGATGACCTGCCACTGCGGCCCCCGGTTGTACTCATCAATCTGCTTGACAAACAAATCTATACAATGGTCGATGCTCAGGGCGATGTTTGGGAAGGGCATCGTGGACTCTGACGCGGTGGCAAGGCCAAGAGTATCAGCCACTTGGGCGTCTTGTAGAGCAAGCCATGTCCTGGACAAGCCGATACACTCTTGAAAGTGGATGAATGTCTGCCTCCGTCGCCTTGCAGAATCGGTCTTGAACTCGTCCTCATCTCTCCACCTGACTGTTGTAGCCTCAAATTCGGTATCGAAGGCCAGTTGTGAGCCATAGACGTCTCTTAGACTAGCTACTTCAGCTTCTGAATAGCCCGCTTGCAGATGCAGGCTGGGACGATTCTGCCATTCGAGTAGTACCACCCGGAGCGCTTGTATCTGGTCCAGCTTCAGTTCGTCACTCAACCATGTCGCATCACCCTTGATCTGGGTAATGTCATAGTGCTTGCCGGCGGAGGGAGGAACGTTGATCGCTGCTGTAGCTGTCTCAAACTGCTTTTGGCTGGTTGGGTTCGGTGGCTGGAACGAAGGACTGCTTCGGTGGACTTGGCCTTGCACCGCCGCGTTTCCAAAGACAGTCTTCCAGTAGCTCTGGTCTTGCTCGACGATAGTTGAGGATTCCCAAGTGTGTATGGGTACGTCATGCCATGATCTGCCACTGGGTTAGCCCAATAGTCCGTCAGTAGTTGGTGTTGGGCGACTCACAATATGTGCTCCTCTCCCGCAAATAGTCTGGGCAAATCTGGCAGAAACAGGCTGCCAGGTGGCGCCATTGCGCATCGAAGAGTTAGCCCCAGGGCGAGACAGAAGCTGTGAATATGCTGCCCTGCAATTCCCACTGCGATGTCAAATACAGAAATTCCGCAGACACGCCTGCCGCAGACAAACGCGTCAAACATCATCGGCGAAAACCTGCGCTAGCCAAAAAGTTCTAGAAGTCCAAAGTCCGACGAGTCAGCAGTCGAGGACGTTGGAAGACTGGGGTGCCCGCTGTGCCGCTCGGAGCCCTAAAAGGTGACTCCCAATCTTCGACATGCAAATATCTTGACCTCTGAGCCTGGACATATATATTGCAACAGCAACATGTCTGCACCGGAACTTGTCGACCATTCACGGTTCGATACACCTCCCGTCCCGAAACTCGACACAGCCAGGAACCTTGTTCTCATCGACAACTATGACTCTTTCACTTGGAACGTCTATCAGTATCTAATCCTGGAGGGCGCTACTGTGACCGTCTATCGAAATGACAAGATCACACTGGAAGAGCTCATTGCGAAGAATCCCACCCAATTAGTCGTTTCTCCTGGCCCAGGTCACCCTGACACAGACTCGGGTGTGAGCAAAGATGCCATCAGCCACTTTGCCGGCAAGATCCCAATCTTTGGGGTATGCATGGGTCAACAGTGTATCATCTCTGCATTTGGAGGGAAAGTGGATGTCACTGGGGAAATACTACATGGGAAGACCTCTCCGCTGAGGCACGATAACAAGGGAGTCTATGCTTCAATACCTCAGGACATCCCAGTCACACGATACCACTCCCTCGCCGGCACATATCCCACACTCCCAGAATGCTTAGAGGTGTCGAGTTGGATTGCCACCGGCCCAGACGGCGGCAAAGGTGTCATCATGGGTGTGAGACACAAAGAGTACGTGTTGGAAGGAGTCCAATTCCATCCGGAGAGCATCTTGACGGAAAATGGTCGCGTTATGCTACGAAATTTCTTGAAAATGACTGGGGGTACGTGGAAGGCCGAAAACAAGTCGGACCAAGTCAATGGCACCGCGAAGGGCAAAGACACGAAGAGCAACATACTCGAGAAGATATACGCGCGAAGACGAGAGCTGGTTGCTGCACAGAAGCTCATTCCCTCACAACGATCCCAAGATCTTCAGGCGGCATATGACCTAGGCCTAGCTCCTCCGCAAATCTCCTTCCCTGATCGGCTAAGGCAATCCGAGTATCCCGTCTCTCTGCTCGCTGAGATCAAAAGAGCCTCCCCTTCAAAGGGCATGATTCAAATAAACGCCTGTGCTCCAGCTCAAGCGAGGAAGTATGCTCAGGCGGGAGCATCCGTCATCTCTGTCTTGACAGAGCCAGATTGGTTCAAGGGCAGTTTGGAAGACATGAGATACGTTCGACAAGCTTTGGAGAGCATGCCCAACCGACCAGCTGTCCTGCGAAAAGAGTTTATCTTTGATGAATATCAGATACTTGAGGCACGATTGGCTGGTGCGGACACAGTTCTCCTAATAGTCAAGATGCTGGATGTTGAGACATTGACGAGGTTGTACAAGTATTCTCAAAGCCTAGGCATGGAGCCACTTGTGGAAGTCAACACTGCCGAAGAGATGAAGATTGCCGTTGAGCTTGGTTCTCAGGTCATTGGTGTCAACAACAGAGACCTGACAAATTTCGAGGTCGACCTCGGCACAACCAGCAGACTGATGGATATCGTCCCCAAATCAACCATTGTGTGTGCTTTGAGTGGCATTTCCGGCCCACAGGACGTCCAATCATACAAGAAGGAAGGTGTAAAGGGAGTGCTTGTTGGTGAGGCATTGATGCGGCCCGCTGATACTATGGCCTTTATTGCCGACTTGCTAGGAGAGCCTTTGGTACGGAAAGCGAATGTGAAGCACCCGCTTGCAGTCAAGATTTGTGGCACAAGGTCACCAGAAGCCGCCAAGGCAGCAATCGAAGCTGGTGCTGATTATGTCGGTGTGATCCGCGTGCCCGGACGATCGAGATTCATTCAGGACGATGTCGTCGAGAAAATCGCTCAGGTTGTAAAGAACACCAAGCGGAAGTGCAACTTACAAACGACAACTGCACATGTCGGCGCCCTAGATTACTTTGATCATTCCTCGAGATCTCTTATTCGACCTGACAGGGCACAACTTGTTGGAGTCTTCTTGAATCAGAGCCTGGAGACCATTATTGAGGAAGTTCACAAGTTTGCCTTCGACATAGTACAACTTCATGGATCAGAGCCTCTCGAGTGGGCAAGAAGTATACCGGTGCCGGTCATCCGCCGCTTCACCCCTGGGGAAGTTGGATTTAGCACAAGAGGTTATCAAGCTCTATCCCTCCTTGATGCCGGCGCTGGTGGCTCAGGCAAGTTGTTGGATGGAAATGCATTGAGAGCGCTGTTTGAGAAAGATCCAAGTGTGAGGGCTATGCTTGCGGGTGGACTAACTGCCGAGAATATTACAAGCGTACTTGAGCAGCTAGGACCATATCGAGAAAACATCATCGCCGTGGATACAAGCAGTGGTGTCGAGACAGATGGCAAGCAGGATTTGCAGAAGATCGCAGCGTTTGTTTCGACAGCCAAGGGATGAGGCAGGTCCACCGTTCCGGAATTAGATGTCCTGATCAAATATAGCTTCAGCCTCCCCAGGAAGAGCCAGGTCGTGCCAATTCCTTCAACGAGTATCGGACTTGCGGACACACAAACGCAGCAACGCTACTGTCCCTCGTTAGATCGCGCTCAGCATGCGCGGATGAGGCTATGGTGGAACGCCAGAAAGGGGAAATTGCTGGTTTTTCGCCAGCACATCCATCTGGATCCACAGGTCTGTGCTGTCCACTCGAACTTCAGGCATCCGGGCATTATCGCTGCTCTAGCTACAGTCTCACACCAATTCACTTCTATCTCAACCTCGCCTTTAAATCCACGCTCCAATCTCTCCTCCAAGACCTTACCAACATCTCATCCTGTCATGCCGAGCTGCGATAATGATATATATTGGCTGCAAGGGGCCCCATTGATATCTTCCTTCCTTTTTCCATCTTTGCGATCTCATATCGGTTCCTGCTGCTTACGTCTAACCCACATTCGACTTCATGCTTCCCTAAACACTCAGCTTTCTTACGTCTCAGTGTTCTGTCTAAACATTACACTATCTATGCTTACAATGCCGCCGAAGCGCACCACCTTCAAGAACACAATTATTGCGTACACAGACGACCTGCCACCGAGCAAGAAGGACAAGGTTAAAGGGTGGATCGAGCACAACGGCGCGAGATTTTCCAAAACGATCACAGACGATGTTACCCATTTCATTATTTCGGGCAGAGCATGGAAAAATTACAGACAAGAGCCCATCAGTAGACCGCCCTCGAAGTTCCTTTCTGAACAATCCTTCGCGAAATGAAAGACTCTAATAACCGTGCATAGTCCAGGAAGCCCGCCGCAAGAGAACAATCTATCTCATGAAGCTTGTATGGCTCGAAGACAGCTTGAATTTCAACAAGCGCAAACCTCTGGATGAAGTCAATCAAAAATACACTTGGGATTTTGAGCATGCCAAAAGAGTTATCGATAAAAGAAAAGCGAAGCAACTGGAGGTGAGGAAAGAGAAATCCCGAGCTCGGAGAGCTACTGCGGAGGGTGAAGCGCTTGATACTGGAGACAATGCAACCGAAAAGAAACTCTCCTGCGCTTGCGAGGGCATTGGCGAATATACCTCCAGCAGATGCCAACTTTGCAACAAGAGCGATGAATTGTTGAGGAGAGACTTTGGTACGACCGAAGAGCACGACGACAGCAGAAATGTTGGCACTAGCATGAGCAAAGATTCGAATAATGCCGAGAAGCAGCAGATGATCGATTATGGTAAGCCCACCCTGTGCCGCTGGATCTGAAGTGCTTTCGCCAGGCCGTGTCGGTCTGAGCAGTACGGCGACCAGCGCATCCTGAGGGATGGGAAACTGCTAACACTTCCGTTCAGGCATTGAGTTCGACAGATCACATTTGGAATTTGAGAGGGCCATGGTGCTGGGTAAGCTCCTTAGTCTTCAGCAGGCAAGCCGCCCTAGACTGGACCTGACGGCATAACAGAAGGGTATCGTCTTCATGTCGACGGCCATGGTTTCGTGTACTTGATCAACCTTGTCCGGGAGGATGTTCATAAGAAAGTGCGGGAGCGTTATCAAATCAAGGTAAGCAGCTCCACTACATTACCATCCATGTTTGCTACGAGTGCCGCACTGCCCCACGCCTTGACACTGCTCAAATCCATGCTGAAGCGAAGCAAATTCAACCATGCAATCATGAGCTGATTCAACACGACGGCCTCGACTGGCATCAACACAACAAGTTCTAGCTTACCAGCTCTGTCTCCATGCATAGTTTTGCCGCATCCTTCTCCGGCACGAAGGCCGCCTCCCGACACTTCACGGAAGCGTCTTATCGCTGCTGGAGACGCTAACACTCATTCCCTGGAGGAATCTGCTGCTACAAAAGGCAAAAGACTATACGAAGTTCTAGCACTGATTTGCACAATTGACACTACCCTCCAGCCATTTGCACGCAGCGACCTGCTTTTCAAGACCTGAACCTCAAATTTGGCCAAGTCATCTCCGCTGTCGAGCTCTAGCCTCAAAACTACCCCTTTCTCCAGATATCCCGTCACAAGTTACTTCCCTAGCCAAGGACGTCCAATCGTATTCGCAATGAACTATCTTCTAAACCGTTCGTCTACTCCCCGGTGCCATTCGCTTACTCCTTATAGCTCTACGAATTACTCGGCCAACCAGCCCCGCCATCCACTGATGTACCAGTTGCGCCCAAGAGCACATCACAGTCCACGTCCTCCTTCCATCCATCTTCGTCTCCATCCCTGATCATCAACGCAGGGCCAGCCTCAATAGCCTACTCGCCCATCTCCTCAGCCTCCAAACTATCACCACTCCACTCCTCAAAGGAGAAGAGATACGCGCTCTACGCCCAATACACCAGGAAAGGCACCAAGCCCAGGTCCAAATCTGAGGAATTGATAGAACTCGCGCCGAAGGGTAGCACCTGGGGCTTCGCACATGACAAGTTCAGAAAATTCTTTAGAAAGAAGACCGGTCTCACTTGGGGAGATGCCAATCGCATCCACTGGTCCAAGGTTGATGGGGTGGAGGAGAGAAAGGATGGCGACGTTGTGTTCAACGTCATTTCCAGCTCTACTACGATGGAGTTCATCGGACATAATGCGAGCGACGGTGGGAGGATGGGCATTACCGGATCTGCGATCCACCGTGACCTCGCCTCCAGCAGCGATTCTGCTACCGCTCCCAACAATACCAGACTCATCCACTCATCCTTCACCAGTCTCAAAAGACTCAGCCCCGCACTGCTATCAGAAGCACGCCAGCCATTTCTTTACATCCCTACGACTTCTGAACACCTTACATGTTTCGAAGCGAAATATGCCAATAGATATGGAGAGTGTTGGTTATCTCTTCCGAAGAGCGGGGAGTGAAGAATGAGCAGGCTGGGGCCCGAAGCTGAAAGCAAACCGGAGAGGGAAGAAGGCAGAAATGGTGAAATAATAGAGGACAGGACCAAGGAGGAGGTGAAGAGTGTTGTGATGGCCGCGGAGATTGCGCCGAAGCATCGGTCTTTGGGGTGTACCTCAAGGAATACTGATGTGGCGACAATGCAACAACCGAATCTGTGCTCAGAAGGCAGAGCTCTGACAGCAAATGGCTTAGCCGTACAGGGTCGAACACATACCTCGGGTTGCTCACAGCGAGAGGAGGAAGTGCATACAGAGTGATCTTATTCGTGAGCCTCCAATCCTGCATATCCAGCAAAATGGGCGTTCTTCGCGACGGAGATATGAGATACAGCTTCATGCACACCAGAAACTCAGGATCCGAATCTGAATGAGCTGTTCTTCCACAACCTGCCCCTATCATACATCCAAGAACACGCCCTTCGACCTTTGTATGCCCTCAACTCCTCCATGCACGCTAGGTTCCAGCACTGTCGTATTGTCATAAGCCAACCACTTGATCATGGTGACTGGTCTCAACTTTGGAGACCAAATGGAGGGACTACCCGATTGAGGTCAAGGCAAGCAGACACTTGGGCATTCCCGGTCTGATGCAAAGAGCTGCAATTTAATGCAATGATTTTAGGTGCTGCTGCGTGACGAATAAGCCATGCTGCATGTTAGCCGGCAGATTGAGCCGCGTTCCCAGCCCAAGCACAGGTAAATTAATTGTAATCTGTTGCAGGGTGTATTTGCCAGAAGTGGAACAGAAACGTTTAAGATTCACCGTACAGAACTGTGATTTCTATTCCAGTTGAAGGCCTGACACCCCGTCGGAGTCACGGAGTATGGCTGAGATGAGATAATGTGGAAGTTTTAATGGTCAGATGGCAGTCGTCCTTGCAACGGCCTAAGCCGAGGTCTGTAGCTCCCGATTCACTATGCTCAGATGTATTGTAATTCTTAAGCTCGATCTCTACTTGCCGAACATCTGATCGCCGTATCACTGGACATCGCTAGAACGGTCATTGGCCGGAAGGGAACGGTTCCTGCCTGCTCACTGCGCACTGTAACCACCATCAACCACAACCCCCTCTCCAGTAACCCAAGCCGCATCCTCACTCGCTAAGCTCACTGCCATCCTTGCGACGTCCTCAACTCTCCCCCACTCTCCCCACGGTGTTAGCCCCCTCATCTCCTCTTCCCGAGCTTCATTGCCCCAATTGCCCGCCGTCATTGCCGTCTTGAGGAACCCAGGGCACAGCGCATTGATGTTGATTTTGTAAGATGCATAGTCGAGTGCAAGCTGACGCGTCAAATTCAGGACACCACCCTTGGAGGCGCAGTAGGCTGATGTGCCGTGGGGAAGAGCTATGCTGCCGAGCATGCTTGAGACGTTGATGATCGTACCGCGGCGAGAAAGAGGGTGGGTATCCGAGGGCGAGGGCGAGACAGAGCGAGATGAGCTGGTGCCGGGGAGGGGGGAGTGAGATGTGGAGGCTGATGGGAGCGGGAGCAACGGTTGAGTGATCATTTGGCGAAGGACGTATTTGTTGGTGAGGTATGTGCCGCGGAGGTTGACGTTGCTAATGGACGCATGCTAGATTAGTGCTTATTCGAGATGCGACAGGCACGCCCCAACAGCATGTGCCATATATGTCGCTCCCTCGTATGCGGAGAACATACGGACTCTCCTCGATGGTGATGGAATGGAAATGTGATACTCACACAACGCGATCCCAGTCCTTCTCCTCAAGATCGTGAACAAGCGGCGAGCCTGAGACATTGCCGAGTCCTGCATTATTCACCAGTCTATGGCAGGGCGTCCCGAGTCAGTCGCGCGTAGTCATAACATGCTGTGGGCATGAGTCTGGTTCCATGATCAATGAATGGACGTACATATCTATCCTCTCACCTTCATCAACAGCTGCTTGAACCGCCCTTTCAACATCAGCAGCATTGTTGACATCAGCCTTGACAAAAATTGCTTTGCCATTTCCGTAGGTGGAATTGATGACCTCGTACGTTGGTATCAGGTCTTCCTCAATCCCATCGGGGCGAGGCTCGGATCGCAGGTCTGCGCATACAATGAGCTTCGTGCCGTGAGAGGCATACTGCAGTGCTATTGCCCTGCCAAGGCCGGAGGATGCGCCGGTAATGATTGCAACTCTATCATGCAGTCGGGGTGGGTGGAAGGTTGTATAGCTCTGAAGCTTCGCGGCCGATCGTGAGCTCGAGAAGTTGCGGTGTCGCGGGATTGCTCTGCTATGGACATGCTGTGGTACTTTGGTGGAAATTATGCCATTGTCCAAGAATAGACTAGAATATATCCTTCTCCTCATGATGCTACTTCGCTTGCAGACTCCGGCTGGGATGAACAGATTATGGGCTCTGAGTCTATCAGCATTGTCCTAAGAATCGCTCACCGCCCCCCCATTATTTGGCCATGCCGTTGCAGTGGATTCGAAGTTCGATGGCCGGCGTACCCGCCTAATCTTGCCGACGGCAAGCATAAATTGAGCAGCATGAAGCCCGCCGAAGTCCGCGAATCATTGAACATGAGCAGGGTCGATTGGCATATATGATTGCTTAATGGGATTCGATAAATTTTGTAGAGTCCTTTATGAAAATACAAAAGGTGAGTGGGTAGACGAGGCAATGACCGGAGAAACTCTTCTTCCGTTGCGAATCCAGACAATAGGTGTCTTGGTCGTTGTCATCCACGTCGAGGTAAGTGTCCATTCTGATACTTTTACAACTTGGCCCTCTCCTCCTTTGCCTTCTTCGCTGCCATGTCCCTCAATTGCCTTCTCAATATCTTCCCACTCGGATTCTTCGGAATTGCCTCAAGAAACTCGACTCCGCCATTTAGCCTCTTGTATCCGATAACTTTATCTTTCACAAAGTCCATGACTTCCTGTTCCGTCACCTTACTTCCTGGCTGTCTCACACAGTACGCTTTCGGTCTCTCGTCCCCGTCAGGAGTCGGCAACCCGATAACCGCAACGTCCGCTATGCCCTTGTGATCCAGGATCAACGCTTCCAGTTCCGCTGGCGCAACCTGGTTGCCTTTCACCTTGATAAGCTCCTTGATACGGTCGATGATGAAAAAGTTGCCCTCCTTGTCAACATACGCCACATCGCCAGTCCTCAGCCACTTGCCATCAGGGGAGAACGTCCCTCGAGTAGCCTTCTCATTATTCCAATACCCTTTCATAATGTTCGGTCCGCGACACCACAATTCGCCACTGTGTTCTGGCCCTCGCTCCGTAACCTCCGTGAACGTCTGATTCCCCTTCTCATCCTCGCTAATCGCCACAACCATTGCTTCACAGTTTGCGTTTGGTTCACCGACCCCAAAGCTATCACTGTGTTTGGTTGGATCCCAGCCGAGAAGGGAGCATGTTACCTCGGTCATTCCCCAGCCCTGTAAATCATTGCGTCAGCCACTCGCTTTCTCTCACTAGAACCAGAAATTCGTTGCCCTACCTGCTTCAAATTCAGCCTCCCACCCCAAACCTTTTCAACCTCCCTACTCGCCTCAGCCCCCAGCGGTGCAGCCCCACTGCCAATGGCTTCAATGCTACTCAGATCATACTTCTTCACAATTGGATGCTTGGCCATCATGACCGCAATAGGCGGCACCATGGCCAAATCCGTAATCCTAAACCTTTGTATGTTTTCCAGCAGCTGCACAAAATCGAATTTCGCCATGATATACACCGGTATCTTCCGCATGACACCACCACTGAGATAGATGGTCTGAGCCATGGCGTGATAGAGCGGGAGGAAACAGATCCAGCTAGCGCGGGCTGCTCGCTCCGCGGCGTCAGGGTAGAGTGTTGCGAGGTGGTTGTGTTGGATGCAGTTGCTGATATAGTTCCTGTGAGTTACCATGACGCCTTTGGGAACGCCGGTCGTGCCGCTGGAGTAGTTGAGAGCTAGGACTGTTTCTTTTGCTTCGTTGGGGCCTGCACAAAACAGTAAGCATCACTTCAAAGACGCAATCCTGAGGCAGCAACGTTGGATGGAGCGGTTAGTGTTGGCCTGCTTTGATCCGCTTCCAACCCAGAGAGTGGGTAGTATTGCGGAAGACGCCAATCATCGTCCTCGGCTCCAACCGCCTGGTCGTCAAGGCCGTATTCCCAATGCCAACGAATCACTGGAGAGGGACCCTCACGCAAGACTCAATTCACTTGGGGTGGATAGCAGTCTTACCTTTCAGCTCAGGCCACTGAAAACTCCTCGCCTCGTCCTCCCCAGCGAAGACGCCAGCCCAATATTCAATACCTTTCTGTTTCCCCTTTCCCATTCCTCCCTTCTCAAACAATGCGTCATTATCGAAATACCGTATCCTATCCTTCTCCAATCCAACAAGTCGGGTAGCCTCTAGCGCAGTATCCAGACTCCCCTCGGCAACAAGCAAGTAGGCTGCTCCACTATCCCGTAGTTGATTTGCCAGTTCTCGACCCGTAAAACTTGGGTTTGCTGCACTGAAAATCCCGCCCGCCATCAAAATGCCCATAAAAGCCACCGGGAACGCGAGGTTGTTTCCGGAGAAAATAAGGACACGATCTCCAGGCTTGAATCCCGGCAGGCGCGTAAGACCGAGTGCGAACCGTTGAGACCATAATTTGTAGCTGGCGCGGGTAAGGTAGTGATTGTCTGGGTTTGAGGCGTCGGCATAGGCTAGTTTGTTGGCGAGATCTGGGGCTTCGGTGTGAGTGGCTGAGGTGAAGAGGAAGGTTGGAAGGGAACAAGAGGGAATTGGGACTGTCCAGCGAGATTTGTAGGGCATGTTGGTGATGAGAGAGAAATTGATACGGTTGGAAATGAAGTGACGGTCCAGGCAAGAAGTGGAGGTGAGACTGATGAACTTAGGTTGGAGAGCTGGTGAAATGTCGTTGGCAGTGCTCTAATGACTCTGCTATCAATGTAGAGTGAGAACAGTAATGACGTTCTTTGTCTGCCGTCCGCCTTGAGCGGTGCGTGAGCCGAGGTCTTTGGGGAGCTGTCCCTGGCGCCGTCGCTGAGCTAGCCAGGACACAGTCAGTGCGTATATCTCTCACAAGTCTATGAGCTGTTGGATGTCTGTCTAACAGAATTGTCAACGAGGCGCGATGGTATGGCAAAGCATATTGATGACACGGGGATAAATTTGTAAACCATCAGATCCGGGATGGAGACGGTCCCATCTTGTCCGAGGCTGTGAATTCTCGGCAGAAATCGTAATGTCGAGTCAGTCTGAGTAGATGGCCTAAGCCGAGACGACGGGTGGTAACAAATAAGCATCGAGCTGATGGAGCAGATGAACTGTGGGGATGGCTTCACCCCAGAGTATTGGCGGAAGCTCCATCGATTGCCACATTGTATTGCCCGGAAGGAATATGCCGAGGTTAATTCAGCAGTGTTTACCATTGCTCGGTCCGCGCAAATAGAGGCTCACTCCAGAAAGATAGATCTTTGTGTGAGTAGAAATAACGCAAACGCGTTAGGAAAGGAAGGGGTGTTATTGGTATGGCTCGAGAAAAGTCGATTTGGAAGCAGGCTCACAGACCAAGTGTAGGGAGTGTTTCAGGGTTGACCTAAAATCGGCAAGATTTGAAACATCCGGCTGGCCAATGACCGAGTTCTACAAGTCTTTGTAGCTCAGCGGAAGCAAAAACAATAACGGCCGTAGTGTATGGGAGAACTTCTTACTGAGGACGGAGAGCCCGTCGCAAATGTCAAAGCTCTTGCTCAGCGATGACCATCATGCAGGTCATCCTCCAGACCCGACATTTCTCTCTCACGGCGCCGTAAGGTCAACCGTCACCCCTGTCAAGCTTGTCCTCCCAAACTGCGCAACATTATTCGCATTTCCATTGGCCTGACCAATGACCTGCCCATTCTTCTTCACGACCACAGCCGCATTCTGAAAGTTAGCCTGAAGCTCGACAGATGTAATGTACCCCTGCCCTGCAACAGTGCTATTCGCAACCAAGGTCGACACACTCTGGTCACCCTGATTTGCACGAACATCAACATTTACATTCGCCCCAGATTGGTTATCCGTAAATTTGATGGTGACTTTCCTTCCCTCTGGCTCTGGTTTCGGCTTCGGAGCGCCGTTAGGATCAGGGACAGTCGACGGCTCCAACTCGAGCAACCTCATCATCCAAAAATCAGATGTCGCCTCGTAGTCTCGGATCCAATCGTATCCCATCCAGAACACCCCTTTGCCACCGCCCCAATAGACACCAGGGCCGGCACCCCACGAGTTCTGACAAAGGATCCGCTGCTTTTCATCGTCGAACCCGATGGCAAGAACGGCGTGCCCGCCAAAGTTACCTCTGACTTGATTGTCCTTTGGGAGATCCTTGAAACGCCAGATACCTTCACTGTCATCGCCTGGTTGCGGTTGAACCCAACTTGATTCGAAAGGCTCGTAGGCGTAAAAACCGAAGACGACGGGATGACCCTCGGCAATGCACTGGCGGAGGCGAAGGAGAGTCAAGTTTCCAATGGTCTGTCTCTCGTGTGGCTTTAGCCGGAAAGCGATCTCCTCTGGGTTGTCCGGGTCAAGCCTTTCGTATCGGACGGTCCTTTGCTTGAGAGCATCCACGTCTGCTGCGTCGACCGGGTCTTTGGCAAAGTTCTGATCGATGTATTGCCATAATTCTTCCGTCGGCACACCGAACTTATCCAGTCCTTTGAAAGCCATTCGGACATGACTGCCCTGGTTGCGATCTGGGTTGAATGGATCAAGGGCGGGATCATGCCAGACTGAGTAAGCCAGTTTGCGCGCATTGAAGTAAATGAACAGTCGGGAAGGGTCGAATGGAGGTAAGCCTTGCTTGTTCCATTCATAGATGAAGCACATTGCGGAGGCGTTAGCCACGCAAGTACCCCAAGATCCTTGGTTATAGAACCATTCCGGAAAGTTAGTGCCCCACCTAGGGTGTGTACGAAGATTGATTCCGCTCTCGGCGTCAGTGTCAACGAAGGTCTGCGGCACATAGTACTTGTCGCGACCATCGAATCTTTCTTCAGCCCAACCAGTGCCGAGAGGAGCACCAGCGCTTAGAGAGGTTTGGGTGTCAGCCATGATGAAGGGTTGGAATGGGAGCAAGCAGTTATGGAGGTCACAGGCAAAACAATATATTTTTGTGCTTTGGCAGCTTCGAGGCCATCTGCTCGAGAGGCAAGGCACTATATACAACAGTGCTTCGTCAACCCACCTGTTTTTGCGAGCTTGAGACTCGACCTCAGCTCCGCCTTTTCAGCATGGAGCTGGTGCAGCCTGTGTAGTGTGGTACCACAAAGTCTTTGCGCGTGAGAGAGCTGAAAATGTATCGCCATAGGCAAACGAGGAGGGCTGCCACTAGACAGCTGATGGCTTCCGGTTAGTAGGACCAGCTGAGTCTCACCGGTTTTGTGTAGGGCATAGCAGCCTGTTCGCTATTTTCATCACACTGGCATGTATTCAAAACACGGTCTAAGAGAGTGAAACACGGGACAGGGGCGGTGTTGAAGGTGCTCCAGTGGGACTGGCTCGCGTGACACGAACGCTGGCCAAGGTTCGACTCGTTGGCATACACCGGATCGATTCTGCACCGCATCAACTTTGATGGAGGATCACTGCAGTCCTGATTTAGAATGGATTGGTCGAGGCTCTTGCAGAAGCTGAACCGCTGCCTTGTGGTACCGACGGCCACAGCAAAATAGGCGAGCTTCTGCTCAATTGTGTAAAAGGCCAAGAGGCAAACGGCGGTCGAGATTCAAATGTGCTGAAAATCCGTCCTCGTGTTTGAGCTTGGCATAAGCAGCCTTCATCAAGCCACGGACTTCAATTGACGTGGAGAGTCCATGGCCTATGTTCGACGACATCGGGAGGAACGGGTCAACCCGTCTTGGAGAGCTTATGAGAGAATTTGCTGAAGGGAGGAACAATATACCTTTCCGGGTTTGAAAGGGATCACAGCTTCGAAGCTGCGCCGGCCGGTAAGTACACATGGAGTGTGGTTGGCCCCAAGATCGTGGGGGTGTGTTGAGACATTCGGAGATTTTCTGTAGAACGGGCGATACCAGGGAAGGTCGCCATATCTCGATTTGCTGTAGGGAGAGTACAAATGGTGCAACTTGAAGCATGTCAAAATTCATGACCAAGATATCTGAGCGTCGACGATGATCACTTGCAACAAGATCAGTCGGGTCACCCCAAATGACGGCTAGGAGTGGATCTGTACGGCACGGATCACTCTTCCAAACAAGTTTCAGCATCACAAATCCGAACACGATCACAAATTAAGGAAAGGCCGTCAGTAGGGGGAACCGCAATGGAATCGAGTGTAGCCTGCGTTGCGTAATGATCATTCCAAGAACTTGCCATTGCCCAAGCTTCATGTTCTTGTTCATATCTCATTTCCATTCATGCCGTGTCTAGTATCTATATCTGAGCTCTAACATGTCGAGCGTCACACGTTGGATGATTGATGCATTCCAGCATCATCACTCTGACACCTGCGCTCCCAGAATGTAACAAGTCCGAACGCCCTCTTTAACACCTCTATCCATTTTGGTCTCGCTCAGTTTATCGCTCAAGAGGAAGACAAAACCATAGGCTTAGGACCCAAACCATTGTGATTTCGAAAGAACAGTACACCCGCATTCTCACCGGTCGCACCCTCATTCGGCTCAACCCAGTGGCATCGTCGGAATGAGTTCCACAAGCTCTTCAAAAATCCAAGCGAACCGCCCTCCACATCCGATCGGTAGTGTCGACCCATGACCTTCTTAATAGCTTCGGTAGCTTCGTCCGCGTGGTAGAATGGGATTGTGCTGACATAGTGGTGAAGGACATGCGTTTCGATGATGCCGTGGAGAAGCTGTCGACCGATGAAGCCGAATTCACGATCAATCGTTGCCGCGGCTCCTCGAGTGTATGTCCAGCTGTCACCGGTGTAGTGAGGAAGAGAAGGATCGGTATGCTGGAGATAGGTGATGGCGACTGCCAAAGTTAGCAAGACATGTCGAAAGAGAAGGACAGATACATACCCAACCAATGATTGACCCAGAGATATGGGAGCCAGTACCAGACAAACATATTGAACCATCCAAACTTCTGGCCGAGAACGTACAGAACCGTTCCGGCAATGGCCAATCCGAGATCGCTGAGAAGGATCAACTTGGCATCCTTTGCTTCATACAAAGGGCTGTTTGGGTTGAAGTGGTTGACACCGCGAAAGAAGCCATTCTTTTTGCCCTTTCCGCGACCCTCCCGCTGGCTCTCGTGGTTGTTGTGGCCGGTGACATTGGTGAAGAGGTACATGGGCCAGCCGCCAATCTGCTGACTGAACAAATGAAGCGCAGTTGCAATGGGTGTCTCTTCGGTCACCTCGTGCAGCTCGTGGACGAGACGACCAATCCTGGAGGCATACTGTTCTCGTGTCTTGGGGACGAAAACCATATCTCTTTCCATGTGACCAGTGGCCTTGTGATGCTTTCCATGGGAGATCTTCCATGAGAAGTACGGCACTAACAGCGACGAGTGGCAGATCCATCCAACGGTGTCGTTGAGAACCTTGCTTGTCGAGAAAGATTGGTGTCCGCATTCGTGAGCCAACACCCACAATCCGGTGCCAAAGAGACCCTGCACGAAGGTGTACACCCCCCAGAGACCAGCTCGAAGGTAGACGTTGGGAACATTGTCGGGAGTAAGGTATCGGTTGGTGAGGTAGAAGGTTACACCCAGCGAGACGATATCTCGGGCGACATAGTACAATCCGGTCGCCGCCGATCGTTCGAAGCAGTGTTTCGGAATGGCTTTGTGGATGTCCCCGATGGTGTAGTCTGGGACCTCAAACTCATTCCCATACCCATCGATCAACTTTTGCTGTCGCTTCTGCGAGGCGAGGATCTCGCTGTCGCTGGCAAGGGAGGACAAAGAGGTGGAAGAGGCAGACGGCCGAGGACTATCGACGGGAGAAATGTCTGCTGATGTCGCGGGAGTCGATTCCGTCGTTGCCAATCGACGTAGGTAAGGCGGTGAAGAGGAAGAGACTGCGGTGCTGGCCATGGTTGTGGTTGTAGGGAGCCGTAAGAGCGGGACGGCGGTCCAGAAAATCGTTGAGGTCTTACAGCACACCACTGATGAAGAGGATACAACGCAAAGTACGTATCAGAGGAAGAAATACAGCCAGCAGTGGTGGAGAGGGGTCGAGGAGCAGAAGAAACAAAGGAGGAGCTTCTGTCGACGAGTTTTGTTGTCTGCAAGCACCTGCATCTGTGCGGACGTTCGCAACCGCTGGTCAAGGGCAAATCTTTAGCTGCCCCAAAATTTTTGGGTCAGCAAAGTTATCGAACTACTGCCGTCAAGTTTCGAGCTAAGGCAAGGGCGCTGTTTTCTGGCAGGGGATCAGCCGTCGGCCAAGCGCGCTCGGTGGCTCGAATTGCCTGGAGAAGTATCCCCGAATCTCACGAGGGCGGTGAGGCACAGTTAGTGCCCCGATCGCCTCAATTTTCCGCAAACACAACAAACAACAAAACGAAATACGAGGCATTTCAGCATCGAGCATTCGGTATTACATTCGTTGATGTTTTCAGCAACATTTTCATGATGCTACGAGTTATCCTGCTATTGCCGCTGATCGACCACCTTGGTGAGATTCGCTTACGGCATGCACCCTTCATGTCAAAGCTGAGTTGTGCTTTGCTCCATCCTGATGATTTCGTTGAATCAGACAGGACTTCTGACCGCTGAGCTGGTGGAGCTAAGCTTAGTAGCTGGGCCAAAATGACACTTGTCCCCGTCGTCCCCGTCATCCACCACCCCGTCATCTCGCCAAGTTCATCCCACACTGGCTGTGATTCGAGGTCGATCGTCAGTGACCTTCCTGGGTCCTCTCCATCCTCCGAGGAAAACAGCGCGGTTTTCGGAACATGTGAAGACGTTCGCTAGTGAGGAGGTGACATGTGAAAGTCGTTCGAGCTCACTGCATGTGAACCGCACCAGCTTGGAGAAGTAGAGCTGCAGTCCTCTTGTCCCGGAACCGGAACGCTCCAAAGAACAAACTCCTTGCGGCCACGAGCTTAACAGCGTAGATCGATTCGGTTACTGAAGCCACTCCATAGGCGGATTGTCAGATGTGGAGGCTGAGGTGATGCGCGACTTCGAAAGCCCTTTTTGTTGGGACGCCAAAGCTTGGAGGTCAGATGCTCGAATTTTCAAGTCGGACAATGTCCGGCCTTGTCCTAGCGTTTTTCGCTTTTTCCTTCAGGCATCAAAGCTCGGTTCCACTTGTTCAGCAACATCAAAAATGCGGGAGCAGCACCCAGCACCCGAAAGTGTATGAGATTGCAGTTGAAATGCCTCAAATGGCTCCAAAATTTCACGCCTGGAGATTGCTTACATCTGATTCGTGTGTCAGGCGACAAATCTTCTCTCCAATCATGTAGATGCCATCACATCTCGACTTTCGGCGTATTCGGGGTTCCAGGCTCCCAAGGTGAGTTCGACATCCAATATCTAGGTCATGCTATGCCTGTTATCTTCAGGCTATACATCGTCGTTGCATCCGAACTGGCGCCGATTTGCTGTGACCATGAGACAAGGTCCTCGTCTTGATTTGGCAAATGAATGCTCTTGAACAGGGTACCCGTACAAACAAACTTGCCGTGCCTTCCTATCGCACCGGTGCTTGCTCGTTGTCTATAGATATTCATGGCTGGGTCAAAGACCAGAAAAGCCATAGGACTGGTAATATTGTAGATTGATTGGTCCATGGACTCATCATTCTTGCTGCTGCTTGTCTCTTTTCCCCCCCTCGGGAGCCGCCGATCCGCTTCTCCCAGCCAGACAGAACATATCTCTTCACCACCACGAGACACTAGCCATCTGCAACCTCCCTCTTCTAAGAAGTATCCACAAACACATCTGACGCACCCGCGCACGTGCTTGACGAAGACTGTCCAACAATAAGGCCTGAGAGCTGCAGACATGCAGGTTCCTAGGCTGGCGACATCTGGTCCTAGTTGAGCGTAATCACGGTGGTTCCGTTGGAACATGCACCCGTGATTCAACAAATCTCCCATGCACTGAATCAGTGAGCTCGTCAGGTGATATTTTGGGTCTTTCAGATCATGCGACCTCAGTAGAGTGAGTGACCAACAGAAGACTGAAACAAGGGCTTGACTGTCTTTGACCTTGCGAAAAGAAACATTGAGACGTGGCCACCACATCTCCATCGGACAATCGGGGTTGCTCGATCTGGATAGCAAGTAGAAATTTGAAGTGTCGAGATTCGCATTCCGGGATTTGCTGTTTGCCTAGTTCATTGTGCTCTCCTCAGCAAGCTCATCCGCACTCTGACGACAACACCGCGTTCAGAGAATTCATTATTCCTCTTATCTACCCCTTCATATATTCAATCATTCACTTGCTAATGCTCTTATTTCCTGGTGGCCTGAGCATCAAGGTGTGTTCGCATGTGATGTCGTCTCAAGTCTCTCCGCTAGCCCTTCTCTCTCTGTTCGACAGCCTTCATATGTCGTTCGCGTGCCGACTATCGATCAGCCAATAGCCCTCAGCCGTCTCTCCATCTCCCAGTCCAATTGTCGTCGTTTGAATGTTTGATCTGACCTGCACACTTGTCGCAGCACTTAAATTCTCAACCTCAAAAGCCACGGGCACACTCTTCCCTCCTCTTCCGTCACCATGCTTGGCACTGCTATCTTTCCCATACACTTTCACTTCTATTCCGGGCAAAAGCAGATTCCCTGTCTTCTGTGCAATCAAGATGACTGTGCCTTCGAAAGATTTCTGAGCTGAAGCGAACGTGACTTTTCGTTGCCCGCCTATAATCCAGCTGTCTGATGGACCAGTCAGTTCGACGGTGATTTCTGCATCGACCTCAGTCCCATTCGGCTCTTTCGCCGAAAGAGTCAAACGAGCCAGCATAGGCTGACCCACAACACAGTTGGACGATGACACGAGTTTTAGCTGTGCCGTAACAATAATTTGTGTCTTCGGAGAATCCACCATCAATCGTAGTTGGTGGATTGGCGCAGCACTGAGCCGAAGCGGTAGCGCATCTCGGCCTGTGTGCCACGTCCTCAGCCACTCCTGAATCGCTGTCCTCTGACTCTTTCCGAACGCGCATAGTAGAGATCCCCACTCAAAGTCCTCGAAGCTCCGCATCTCAATCTCCGAGGTCAGAGCAGCAAGTTCAATCTCACTCTCAGTCCAGATAGTCTGCATCCTCCTCTTCAGATGTGCGAGGAGCGGCCGAGCTGCATAGGCGTAGGCACTGCTTTCGACGGCCTGTGAGAGATCAGAAAGGATGGTGTGGAGGATGACTTCGTCCATGCATCGATAGTCAACCGTCAGGGCTAACGGCTTATTCGAGTCAGAGTTGGATATGTCCTGCGCCTTTGCTTGAAGTTTTACCACCCAGCTCAGGGGCTGTTTGGGAAAGGCATCAGCAGGTTCTGTCCATGGGCCCGTTGAGACCACGCTGCAGCTAGGAGTGTCCTCCAAAGCGCAGTCAAGAATCGAGATGGGCACAAGCCGAGAAGGTGCTAATGTGAAACGCGAGAAGGTTGCATCTTTCTGAAAGATATCTTGCACATTCACACTAATGGGGAGCAAAGCCATGAAAGACAAATTGTCGTAGTAGTGCAATGGACCGGCAGTCGACTCGTACTGAAGCTCAGCTCGAATGGACACTGAAATAGTGGAAGCATCGTAAAGCGTATAAGAGATCTCAATAACGGTCTCTGATCGTGCCGTCACATCTTCGAAGACCAGGACATGACTGTTTTCAGTCTCGTGTCGTGCTATCTCAAACGGCTTGCCTTTGATATTCTGTGCAGACTGCAGATCAAGACGAGCACCCGCTGTGGCTGGTTTGAGCTTGAGTTGAGCAGTGTGGACGTCATTTGATCCCCAATTGAGACGTATTGATGCGTTTCGCTTTTGCGACAGCTCCACCACAGGCGCGTGAAAAGCCTGTAGTAGAGGCGAACCATTCCTTGGATACAGATAGATCGAGGGAGGAACAGTCAGCGTTGGATCAACGAGCTGTTCTCCATCGTCTGTGGTTGAGCCGGGTCGAAAGTTGTGCTTAAATGTGACGTTTCCGATCGCTACGGTCAGTGAGGTCGCATCATACCAGCCTTCAGTGATGATAGAGTTCTTCAAGGTCAAGTGGATGCGTGAATCACGAACAGTAAGATCGCCCGTGAACAGGAAGGCTACCTGAGGGGCCAAATTGTGGGCCTTGCTTTGGCATTCAAGCCTGATGTGTCCACATCCCATCTCCTTGACAGATACAAGGGCCTGCAGCATCAAAGAGATTGTGCAATAGTCATGAATGCCATCATGGGAGATGTAACTGTCGATTTTGTCAATGCGGAAAATGGCATCAAACGGAAACTCGGCAGGCCCCGTCTCGTGAGCGATCTCAATCATTTCCGTCCACGACCCTTGCACGCCTGAACCAGATTTGCCATATGCCGCAGCCGACTGTATGTCGAGAAACAAACTTTGAATGAGCTCTTGATGTCTACCCGCGTTGCGGAGGCAGTCAATGTACATGCCAAGCATAGACCGTTCGGCCGGTGTTTGAGGAGGGGACTCCAAAAAACCGGGAATAGCATCAAGCCAACTGGTGGCTGCTTCATGATTGCCATTGTAGGCCTCGAGGCCAGCCAAATCGAACAATAGCTGACGTGATGATCTCAGCTTTCCCACTGTTGAGTAGCACTGGCATGCGCAGACTGTTAATAGCTTGTAAGCCCCCAGCGCAGTATCCTCGCTGCGCAGCACAGAACGCAGAGACGGTGCCAGGATGCCAGTCCAAGGGGACGAAGTGTGAGGTGCCGGAACTCTTGCAAAGGAAGATTTGGTGAGATGTGTAAGTATGTCTGCTTGTTGACAGAGTTGCAGGAAGATGGTGCGCATCGTAGTGAATAATTCTGCTGCCCAGAAGACCAACCCAGTCTTGCTCCCCTTGACAATGCGAAGAGCGGAAAACATATCCTTATCTCTAGGGGCATTTGTGCCGTTGATGGAAGTGCCTGCATCGCTGGATGAAATGGTGCTGACTGAATTGCTATGCGCATGACTGCTAGCGATGTCGGACGGACTAAACAGCTCACCGTTCTCAACTTCGCCGTTACTCCGTAGCGAAAGACTGGATAGCGAACTGATGATCTGACATTCTGATAGCGTCTGAAGTAATGATGCCCATTTCCAACTCGCCACGATATTATCGATGGCGACTTGCTGGATCTTCAGCTCTTCCTCTGGAAGACCTTCCCGACCGCCCCAAGCCGCAAAAAGATCTTGACGAAGATTTCTTGCGGCCAGATTCATGAATTTCACGCATCTCTCACAAATTTCAGAAAGGATGTTTGCATCCCACCTGGGACCGCTCTGCCGGGTGGACGGTTTGGATCGCGCTGCGGGAACAGGCATGCCTGCTCGTCGAAGCATGATATGCATCTGACGGATAAAGATGTAGATTCGAAAGTCTAGAGCACTGACCTGGTTGGTGAGGATCATTTGCTGATAGTTTCGCCGTTCCAGTCTCCACGGGAACTTCTTAGACTCGGCGTTGGTCCATGCTTGCAGAGTCAATGGGATGCAGTCGTCAGTACTAGGTTCATCCTGATCTTTGCGATCCAGGACAGCTCTAATGGTGTCTTTCAAATCACTGGCGTATGGCAATAGGGCATTCGCCGCATCTGCATGGTCCTCCTTGGCTTGGTCCTGTATGACAGCGTCAAGTCCGACATCCAGCTCTTCATAGATTTGAAGTGCATCCTCCAGCAGACCAACATTTTCAAATCCACGAGCCAGACCTTCCTTGAGAATGAAGAATGTGCAGAAGTTCCAGCCTGGTAGACTTCTTTGATTCTCACGTTCTCGGATGTCCTCCTCGTACTGGCCCACTCGAGCATCAAATGACTGCAGAATGGCAACTTTCAACTTCTCTATCAGGTCTTGCCATTGTTCCTCTATCTCTAGTGGGCTCAATGCTGGGCTGGGCTTGGCTGGATCGGTAAGTCTGATCTGGGCGACTCTTTCAAATGGTGCCTTGGAAGAGCTCGAGAAGTCGGCCTTGAGCTTGTCAAAGATTGTAGATGTGCTCTTGCCCGTCCATTTTGACTTGCTGTTGACGCTGTCGGTACTGTCCGTGGCCTCGAGTGAGATGTGCTTCGAAGACTTGGGCTGGCTAGCGGCTGGTGTGCCAGGCACAACGACATGGAGTATGATGTATTCAAAGGCATCGTGCCTTTCCTGGCCCTTTGTCATAGATTTGCCTGACGTGGAGAAACCCAAGTTCTTGACCCAGTCCTTCACGTCCTTTCGCACGGACTCCTTGTATTTCTCCTTGTCGTCGCATCGTAGGAGCAGTACTCTGACAAATGGCGTCTGCCGAAGCCCTGGGATTTGATGTCGCCTCGCCGCCGCTGCGCCATCTGGTGGTTGCTTTTGTTCTCGATCTAACGAAACCTCGAGGTCTTCGATTGATCGTAAAGGTCGAGTCGGCGACTTCCAATGCAGGTTGCCCAAGGGCAGTCTATTTTGCAGAAGAGGAGCGACATCACCAAACAGACCGCTCGGGTCGGTGAATTGAACAATCACTTTGGGGTTGATTGAACCATCTGCCGCTTCCATGCTGCAGCCAAGGGACGGAAGTCAGGACGTTCGAGCCGGCGATGCATCGTGACCAGCATGCGATCCAGCTGGTCAAATGGTTTGAATTGAATCCAGTGCCGATTCAATAGTGGTGTGTATAAAGTATGGTCAGTACAAGTTGTCAATGGGCTGGTGTCAAGAAACATTTCGTAGAGCAGGCTAGGATCTTTTAGTGTGGACGCCTCAAGAACATGCCAGGCTGATGGATTTTGTCATCGCCTCGCAATTGACAGAGCAGCTGCATTCTATGCCTTCTCATTCCTCAATGTACATACATAGACAGCATAAATGCTGATTACGCATGCAGGACTCTATGTATGTTGAGGCAGACGATGAGTGTTGACAAGGATGCCAGGCAAATGCGACCTCGGATTTCCTGCAGCAAGGCATGATGAGTACGACTTCTAAACAATTCTTGACTTCTATCTTGCAGCAGCTAGGATCCATCGAGGTCGGCGCTTCAACGCCACCAAGCCATGGATCTTCAGCAGCCGCTAATGCTTCGAAATTGGCTACCCTGAGAGGTGCATCCTTGGAGCAAGCCAAATCAGCCTTCCTAACACTACACTTCCTCTTCCCTCACGAACTCCTTCCAGCTCTGGATCTCCTCGACCGCAAGCTTGTCAACAAGCTTCAATGCAATGGCCCCGACACCCCAGAAAGCTCCAACGAAGTCTTCTATGTTCAATCAGCTTCGGCCGTGACCGAGCCTGCTCATCGCAGGACCGCCAATTCAAGATTTCGAAATGCATGGAGCGCGACCAAGGTCCACTATGAGGTCAGGCTGGCTTCGTGGAATTGCACTTGCGCCGCCTTCGCTCAGTCTCAGCTCAAGTTGCTGCTGTCAGGCCGTGGCAACGACTCAGAGATGGACATGGCCGACTGTCAAGTCTCCGCCGAGCACCGTGAGGGCGACTTGACACAGCCACAAGCATGGTTCGGAGGACTGGCGACCAAGGCCGATGGTCCAATTCCAATCTGCAAGCATATTCTGGCTGCTGCAATCTGCACCGCCGCGCCGAATCTGTTGGCTGACGGGCTGCAAACCAGAGACGTTTCGGTAGAGGAGGTGGCGGCATGGAGTGCTGGATGGGGAGAAGGATAAAGAATATGTTTTCGGTTGTCAGGGAATGCTGATTGAGATTCATCGATGCTCGTCATATCAAGGTTTCTTCTTTGCTTTATCTTTCGCATCATCGCCAGCCTTCTTTTCCGACTCACCATTGACCGTCCCGTTCGTCTTTTTCTCATCCTTGTCCCCCTCCTTCTTCTCCGCGTCTTCCTTCTTGCCATCCTTTTCCTCCTGCTGCTGTCTATTCTGGATCTTGTTGTCTATCAAGTCATGGAAGGCCGTGATGGCTCGCACCAACGAGCTCAGGTAGATGGTCATGAGCTGGTCGTTCGTCTTGACTGTCATCGATCTTGCCAACTCACTGTTCTGGATTTGATTCTGGCCCATTGGCTTCGAGGCGGGGGCCGTGGTGAGATTGGGGAGGAGATTGAAGATATCTTGTAGGTTGCCGAGGATGGCATGATTGATTGGCAGCTCACCGTCGAGCACTTTCTGTAGATATGCGCCAATGTCTCGTAATCGCAGGTGCAGACCTTGCAGGGACTGTAGTTGAGCCGTGATTCTTGCCGATAGAGTGCCAACCGCCACGTCCCGAATGTCCCTGAGGAGATGTTCTACGCCGATCTCTTCTGCTTCCTCCGCTTCAATGATCGACGGGGTGTGCACAAACGTCTTGGACGTTGTGGTTCCGTCATCTTTGATCTCTTCGATGGCAAAGTATGCGTCTGTGGGCACTCCCACTTCTTTCGGCTGGACATCAATGATGACGAGGAGGGGATTGGGCGTGTATCGTTTGAACAGCTCGTTGATTTGCAGGTCAGATGCTCGAAGTTTGGGACCGGAATGATACCATCCTATCAGCTTTTCTCTGGCATTGACTTTCTTGAACATCTCTCGCATGTTTTCCACATAGTTGTGGTCGAGGAACCATACTGACGGATCCTTCTCATCTTCTTCGAAGGGTACTTTGACAAATTAGCCATTGTCCATGCCAGCACAGAAGCTGCTGACCTGCAAAGCTATTGGATACTCTCACGTTCTTGCCATCATTCTGACCGAGAAGTACACCCACAACTCTCTTTCTTGTGCCCTTTGCAGATCGACCGTAGTGGTCTGCTGCGGATAGAAGCACCATGGGCGCCACTGAGACCTGTCTACTAACGAGGGACAGCGTCTCCGCTGTGGTAGCAGGCATCTTGGAGCGAGTGGCCGTTCGTCTTGGGTTCGAGTTGCACCGACGTTGGAGCGAAGGACAATAGGATTGCTGGGGCTGACGTCCGCAGACACTAAAGTACGAGTACAGGGGAAGGCTTGGGGGCGGATGGGAAGGTAGTCGCTCTGACGCAGCAAGTTGGTACCAGGGTTGTCCAAGAAATGATGACCACATGTAGGCAACCGGACGCAAACGCGTTGCCTCAATGAGCCCCCAATCGGAGTATACAAGTCACGTGAAATTCTACTGAGCTGAAGATGCGACGACTGAATGCCCTCTGACACCTCTGCTAGAGTTCAGGATGCAGAGGCGCCGGACCAACTACAGCGTTCTCCACGCGAGACTCGAGCAGACACCTCCTCAAGGTCTCCCAACGAAAGCGCTTCGGTCGCCACAGCATAATCATCAGACAGAAACTGAGAGGGATTTCCGATTTTATACCACAGGCCGATATTGTGGCATGTTCCTGTAGTTACCGTGTGCTTCTGGGCTGAAGCCGACCATTTCAGAAAAATCATTCACCCTCGTGTACGTGAGAGACATGAAACAGACGGTTTTTCTTCACTGTTTGTGCCGTAGTTTCAGCAGGCGTCCTGGGAGGAAAGCCGCCAGTATGTCTTCTAGCGTCCATTCCGCCGGGGCCTTTCCGAAGAGATTCACTGTCCTAGAAGATTTCCTCCGTTGATGCGCCAAAGCCCGTCTTTTGCCCATCCTTGGCCCGTCCTTATTATTCAATGATTCTCTCTTTCGGACCTTCGTGTATCATCTCAACAATTGCCGGAAGAAGAGTCAAGATTGTGTTGTGGCACATAGGAGCGGGAAATTGGAGCTCTCACCTTGGCGCTAATTAAGCTCGGTACTTCGGGGGAGCTTACCAACTTTTGTATCTCGAGGCGAGCTGCCCTCCTCTAGCCTTTCGTCAGACTGCGCACTTCTTCAACTGCAACTTGAACAGCTCTCTGCCTCTCTCCCTCACATTCAAGCGTGCTCCTACTGCCTTGGTCAGGCCATCAGCTTCCTCCGACCGTCAAGATGACATCCGATAAACTAGTCGAAGACCTGAAAGCGCAAGTTGCCAACCTCACGGCGCGCCTAGAGAAGCTGGAGGGCGAACGCTCTGCTGTTTCAAGGAGTCCTGCTGAGGCTATGCGCATGATTCTAATCGGCCCTCCCGGCGCTGGTACGTCGACGCCAACAACCCATGGGGGAGAGATATTGACACGTGTGTGCAGGCAAAGGAACACAAGCTCCCAACATTAAGGACAAGTACTGTGTCTGTCATTTGGTACGGCCACAACTTGAATGGTCGACGAATTGCTTTCCTAACATTCCATAGGCTACCGGAGACATGCTGCGAGCTCAGGTCGCAAAGAAGACCCCTCTTGGTCGAGAAGCAAAGAAAATCATGGATCAAGGTGGTCTCGTCAGTGATGACATTATGATTAACATGATCAAGGAAGAGCTGGACACCAACAAGGAATGCGCAAATGGGTACGGAGTCTCCCTACCATTACGCAACCAACGGCACTGACAAATATAGATTCATCCTGGACGGCTTTCCACGAACTGTCGCTCAAGCCCAAGGTCTCGATGACATGCTGAAGGCCAACAACAAGCCACTCAAGCACGCCATCGAGCTTCAGATAGATGATCAACTCCTCATCGACCGCATCACTGGCCGCCTCATCCACCAAGCTTCTGGCCGATCCTACCACAAGATTTTTAACCCTCCCAAGGAGCCGATGAAGGACGACGTGACCGGTGAACCATTGATTCAACGATCCGACGACAACGCAGACGCGCTGAAGAAGAGACTAGGCACATACCATTCTCAAACAGTGCCAGTCGTGGAATACTACAAGAAGACCGGTATCTGGTCAGGTATTGATGCTAGCAAGGATCCCGGTACTGTCTGGAAGAGCATCCTAGGCGTCTTCGAGTCCAAGCCTCAACCCAGCAGCATCCTCAGCAAAATCGGTCTGAACTGAGTGGTCTTGATGACCCGGTGGTGGAGGTCAATCTGGCAGGTGTCTCGGTAGAACAAAGAACCGGCTACATGTTGACATAGATCCGTGCCCAAAAAGTGTGTTCGGGATTTCCATTCAAACGGGAAGGGAGTTGGACGGGATCAGGGACCATCCCAGTCGTGGTGGTAAGTTCCATATCACTTGTATGAGAAAATCTGCTTGATGGTCAGCCACTGGCTTTCCTGACAGTATCTTTCATCTATGCATTTTTACTGCTGACCCGACGATCGCGGTGTGCAACCCATGAGGATTACTATGAGGGGCGCCAACGTCATGTTCCCACTGTGATTGCGTTGGAAGTGTCTCGATTTCTGCTGCTCTGAAAGAAATGTTGTCCGGGAATCGGTGGAATATTTCCCAATCGAGCAAAGTCAGGCTCTATGTACTCAATCATCCTTACTTATCAGCACGTGCGGCGTGATATCCGAGGTGGCAGCAAGTGCTATGTAGTCGTTCGGACAGTTCGAGCGGCCTCCTTGCTGCATCTGAAACCACTTCCACCATGGCAGGTTTCATCTTCGCACAAACGCCTCTACGTGTATGACAAACGTTTAGGCACCCGCAGCGTTGACGAACAAAACAGCCAATTCAGGCTATTTGGCGTCGAGAAGAAACGATGGCACTCGCGCCGTTTGATCTTCTCCACTCCAACCCCACGGACAAATATATAGATGACGTCTCACAACACGGAGGACAAGTACTTGATCGATTGATCCTTCGCGGACGCTCCCACATCGAGCAACCTGACTGTAGGCATTTTCCATCTGCTTGAAGGAGACAATTGCGAAGGCAAGTTTCACCATGGCACAGCCAAAGACGGTACGATGGGGCATGATGGGTGAGTTAGTTCAATATCCCACAAAGCAGAGCGTTGATACGTTTTAGCAACGGGCGGCATCGTCCAAACATTTACCAAAGACCTACTCGTTGATCCCAAAACTCGAGGCGTCAGTGACATAATCCACGTCGTGACCGCAGTGGCGTCATCCTCATCAAAGGATTCAGCCGAAAAGTTCGTGGCCAGCTACGTAGAAGGAAAGCAGGGGGACACGAAATGCACCGCCTATGGCTCCTACAAAGAGCTCGTTCAGGATCCCAATGTCGACATCATTTACGTTGGCACTCCTCACAGCCACCACTACCAGAACTGCAGGCTGGCCTTGGACCACAACAAGCCTGTCGTTTGCGAGAAGGCACTGACAGTCAACGCCGAGCAAGCCAAGATCCTGTTTGACGAGGCCAAGAAGCGCAATCTCTTCTTCATGGAAGCCGTCTGGACCAGGTACTTCCCCCTCAGCATCGAAATCCGAAAAGCCATCCAAGACGGCAAAATTGGAGAGGTCATCCGAGTCCATTCAGACCTATCAATTGGCGACGCACCAGAAGACAGCTTTGACGTATCCCACCGAATGGTCAACAAGGATTTGGCTGGTGGCGCCCTTCTAGATCTCGGAATCTACACTCTCACATGGCTGTTTCAGACCATCTACCACACCGTTCCGAAGGAGAAGCGAAAAGCCCCGAGAGTGGTCGGTACAATAATGACCGACGAACCGCGAACAGGTGCCGATGAAGCCACAACAATGCTACTGAACTTCGCAGTCAGTACTCCAACAGGAGCAAGAAATACGCATGGTATAGCCACGACAGCCTTTCGACCACATTTCGACTTTGGGAGGGATACAGCGCAAGCCACACCTGCTGTGAGAATATTCGGCGATCAAGGTGAGATCCAAGTATTTGGACCTATCTATCGGCCATCGAGATATCGCATCACATACAAAGCCAAGGACAAGCAAGTGGAGGACAAGACGTTTGAATTTCCTGGTGGTATTCACGGCATGTCGTGGGAAGGAGATGAGGCAGCGAGATGTTGGTTGGCAGGCAAGCTCGAAAGTGAGAGCATGGGTTGGGAGGAGTCGCTTGTGATCATGCAGACTATGGATGAGGTGAGGAAACAAGGGAATTTGACCTATCCCCAGGATATTGAGACCACAAGGTACCCAGTTGACCTGGCTGGAAAGGCTGCCAATCGAGGCTGAGGTGCCTCCTCCATATTTTCTAGTCTTAGACACTAGGAGGAGTACGAATGGTGGATGTGGTGCTCTCCCTCTATACAGTGGCATATGCACACTGAAGTCCCTCTCTAAATTTCTCTTCTGTTCATCTCAATGCAAGGATAGTGGCCCTGCGCACATTGAATTTCGTCGTATCGAAATTCCGGAACTTTTCCTATTCTAGCATCATTTTAAGCTCCAAAATTTTGGTCTGGGGATTACTTGGCATTGATTTTTCCTTCACCGACCCTCCGACTCAAAGCAAGGGTCTCGTGACAGCCTGATCACTCTTCTACCGCTGTTGAAAGCGCAATATCTTCACTTTGCCACATCAAGGCAAGAACGGTTCCTCCCTTCGCCGTCATGACAGACCAAGAACAATATCAGGAAGGCGAAGGCCAAGAACGGACACCACGGCGCCAGTACCAACAATTTCCACAGCGCTCAGCAGCCTCCTCCAACTGGCGTATGAAAGATGAGACACCACGAGCCGAGCCGCAGCCACGACAGAGCCGACAGAGTGGCCAGTATGGCTCACCAAGAGGATTCAACGGCCAGGGCCAGCCGCGAGAAGCAAGCGACACTCGTCTTTATGTGGGTAACCTCCTCTACTCCGCCACAAAGGATGACATTGCGCAATTCTTCGCTGAGAACGGATTCAACATCACCAATCTCAGCATGTCAGTCGATCAGATGACAGGCCGCAATCCAAGCTATTGCTTCGTTGATTTCGAAACAGCCGAGGATGCATCACGTGCCATGGCTGAGCTTAACGGGAGGGACATTCTCGGGCGAGCAGTGAGAATTAACCCGGGTGTGGCGAGGAGGCAGAATGGCGAGTCAGGTGATGCGCCGAAACAGTACTCTAGCCCACGAGGATGGAGGGCGGATGGACAACAAGTTCAAGGTAAGCCTGAACCTCCCCCGACATGCCAGCTCGAAAACGGACTACGTAGCTGACGGGGCACCCTAGACGGTGCCAAATCGTCATTCGAACGCTCTAGCTGGAATCGCGACGGCCAGCCTCGCTCCACATGGAACAACAACAGCCGCGACCAAGAAAACCAGGGGCCAAGCAAGAGACTCTACGTCGGCAGTCTCCCCAATATCTCCGAGCAACCGTCCGTTGAAGAAGCGATCCACACCCTTCTTGACCCGCTAGGCATCGAAATCACGAATATCAGCAACCTGCGCGCGCCGCATGAGTCAAAGCTATCCGAGCCAGGCGACCACCACTATTGCTTCGTTGACCTCGCCCGGCCCGAAGACGTCGAAGTGGCAATTGAAGCGCTGGATGGCAAACCTCCCAGCTGGGGCGGAGAGAGTACGCTGCGCGTGAACAAAGCACGCGAGCAAGGCGGCAGGAGATTCCAACGAGATCAGGGAGGGTTCGGCAATCAGGGCAGTTACCAGAGTCGGAGAACCGATGCTCAAAGGGATTGGCGAACTCCGAGGCAGGAGGGCGCCCAGTAGGTGAGGCAGATGCGACTTGGCTCGGATGGTTCTTACAGGTTTGATGGAGTCCATGCTGCTCTACATCGTCTGGGCTGGGAGAGGCTAGGGCGGCAAGGACAAAATGGTATCATTGCGATTTGACATGTCATGCGGATGCCATGACATGCAAAAGTTCGAGACTATAACTCGATCAGTCCCGGAGCGTAAAGCAAGTTTCCCGACGTGTCATCATCAGCTTTCCAGCGTCCGAGACGGGACATATACATCGAGATGAATATACTCGGTGTAGAGATCCTGGACTGAATCCGTACTTGCCCTACCGGTCATGGTTTGGCTTTTTTTCTTCCCTCAACCTCGTCATCAAGTCATCAAGGTAAATCGATGTTGATGATGCCATGCCATACAAAATATGTCCTGACTCACCGTGAGGCCATCTCACCTCACCTCACCTCACTTCCACTGCGTCCGGATCACTAGTCCTTCAATCACCATTGAGCTCGGATAGGACTCTGACTTTCCTTCTGTTCTGGTACAGTACGGTGAAAGCAGCGAAAAGAGGTCACTGAGATCTCAGGTATGACAGATGTGTCTGCTGCCTGGAAAATGTAAATGGTGACTGTCCACGTGAGAAGCTGAATGGGTTGTCCCATTATCCAGGGACCCACCAGAATCTCGATGGTCGTGGGCGGCATTTCGAAGAAGCTTGTCTAACGCCCTAAGCCGAACGATGTGGTAAACAACTGTGCAGAGGGCAAGGCCGTAATATTGAAGAACACATTGTGTAATTTGGCCAAAGCCAGTCTTCCATTTCGAGCAACATCGTCCACCACCTTGCATCAACTACATTGGTATTCACTGTCGTACGCTCTGGATCTTGCCCTTTGCCATGTATGCTTGAAGGCATTAATATTGATGTCAAATTTGCAAGCAATTCCGGAAAAGGTGGAGGAATTCTCTAAGCGTATGCAGATGATAAGAATGCTCCTTTCCTTGATGATTTCTTTGCGTAAGGCCTCAGTGTGCTTTACGAGGCATGGCGGATGATACGAAACTTGATACTGCAATGCCAATGATCCCGACACTGGGTGTCTCAGTTGTAAAGTTGTTGTCCTTTTCGAGAATATGGCGACGGCAGAGTACTATACCGTAGATAATACAAGATACATCATCGCGGAATGCTCAGGCAGTACGACGAATGCTTTCATTTCTACAGCGCACAAAGTGGTCAACGATCGGGTTCTGCTCTACACCAAAGCGCAGAAGAGAGGGACAAATAGAAGTACATGGTGCCTGCTCGCTTCGTATAGCAGGAGAAGTACTATGAGTGCCACGACAGGAGGTCAATATCAGCCTTTGTTCGCCATCTCAGCAAGACATTCTTATTGAGTGCAATCATCCAGTGCAACAACTCAGTATTGTTGTTGGTGACGCATGTAAGTTGGTTGGAATCGAAGCAGAGAAGCAGCTTTGCGTGCCGAGTCCGCAATCACGTTTCATGCCATGGGGACGCCAGTTGAGCATGGAAAACCGAAATATCAATCTGGAGTAAGACGAGTAAAGAGGGGAGGAGGAAGACCTGTGAGCAAAGGGGGTACTATGGCAAACGGTGCAAACAATCTCTGGCCAGGGGCTCCCCTTTCTTCACTGCTGACCCGCAAACCATCTTTGTCATCAACTATGCCATGCCATACTTTGGCACTGCGTATTGTCGTGTGTTGTCGCTCTTAATGAAACTCGACCCGTGAGTTCATTCGTAAGTAGATGGCAAATGAGGTTGAATTTGCTATTTGGCTATTTCATCTCTTCTCCATCTAGGTCAGGACAATTCATTGTACAGTGGTAGTACACATTGTCGTGATAATCGTTTAGCTTTTGTCTTCGTTTTATCTTGGTACACGGATGTTGGTATCATTCAATAGCAGCTCCATTCTCCAATTCCTCGTCATTCAGCAACGACCTCAAACTCGCCATCTGACCCAGCTATGCTCCTTTTCAGGTATCCACAGAATCCTGCGTAAGTTGAGGTGTCACAGGCCATTTGTGCAAGCCCGGAAGCGGACCCTTCACACCTGGAAACCGGGGAGCGGCGTAACTCTGAGGTTGAAGCCACTCACCAGTTCTGCCGCAATTGCATTATGGACCCGTGTCCTAAGAGGCCTGAGTGGGAGCTTGAGGGGCACCACCTCGTGGGCCACCTCGACCTCGCCCACCGCCTCGCCCTCGGAACTCTCCTCGACCACGACCTCTCCCTCGTCCATCAAAGCCACGGCCACCTCGTCCACCTCTTCCTCGTCCACCCCGATCGCGTCGAACCTCGCTGAAGCCATCGTTCTCGCTCACAGGTGTAGGTGCCTTCTCGTCAGCCGCTGCGCCAGCTTCATCAGCCCAATTGGAAGTGCTTTGCTGCGCCGCAGGAGCTGTGCTACCAGTTTCGGTCTCGGCGGGGTCTCGTGATACTTGGACCCAATCTTCCCCTGCCTGAGTGTTTTCTGTTGTCATGGATGCTTCAGGGTTCCAGGAAGATTCAGCAACAGGGTTGGCAGCATCTCCAGTGGTAGAAGTTTGTTCAGGAGCAGCAGGAACAGCAGGAGGGGTGTTGTCTGATGTCTCTGCTGTAGCCGAAACCGGAATGGGTGCAGTATCCTCGAGCTCGGTCAAGCCCGCGTTGGCAACAGTAGGGTCTGTGGCTGGCTCCTCTGCTGCTGGTTCGGCGGCTTCTTGTGTTTCGGCTTGCTCTTCACCCAGTGTGGCCATTGCAGATACCTTCAACTGTGCGAAGGTGTAGTCGAGGTCTTCACCACTGGGCTTCACAATCTTCTCGTCTGCACCTTCGACGATACTCGTAATTGTGTGCAGAGCAGTCGAATTGCCTTGATAGAGGTGGAACAGAACGGCTTCGTATGCATCACTCTCCACCTCGTCCACATCTTCTCGTTGTCTCTGAAAAGCAGCAGCGTGCAAGAACTGGCAAGCTATCTGTAAAGCTTCGCGGACCTTTGTCTGTGAATCTTTTGTTGATGTTTGTGCCGCCTCCTCTTTCAATCTCTCCAGCTCTGCTTCATGAGCCTCAACGAGAGCTGCTTTCTGCTTGGCGAAACGAGCTTCGAGGTCTTTTGAGAAGTCATTCAGCATCTTTTGTCGGGTCTCTAGCTCTTTCAATTGGTCCTGAAGTTGAGCCTTCTTCCCGATCTGAGCCTTTTGGTCGGTGTTGATCTTCCTCTGCTCGACAAGGAGATCAAGGTCTTCAGTACCGGCCTCGGCAATGATGGCTTCGGTTTTGGAAACGCCAGCGAGTTTCTTATTGACATTTCGAATTTGCCTGGTCCGGTTAGCTCTGCATTGGACCCGGCATGACTGACTTACTTTGCTATCTCCTTGTGGTACGGGCTCTCTGCGTCATCCTCAGTATGCCCATTGACCTTCACATCAGGAGCAGTATCGGTTGGTGGAGGAGTGGCAGAGGGGCCCTTGGCCTTGCGCTTCTTTGCTGATTTTGAATCGACCATTCTCACAGAGGATGTTTCCGACATTGTCTTAGGGATGCTTTGATGACGCCTTGAAGAGTGTCGCGTGACGCTTGAATGGGAAGTGATGAAGAAAGATGCGGGCAGGTATTGCTCGGTAAGACAGCCTTGGATTTGGGGTAGGAGAGAGATTACGCGTGATGAGTCGATATTGGTGGTTTGATTGTTTGCTTTCGAATACGTGTGTTACAAGCCAAAAAGAAGGCAAAAAGATGCCTTCTCCAAAAGCGTCCACTCAGAGCTGCGCCCGCCAAGACATGTGACGGCTCAACTTCTGCCTGATCCAGGCATCAATGTTCTTCTCCCTTCCACGGATGACCACGACATATTACAAAGTGACGCTTCAATATGATCAAAAGACAGCCTCTCGAGTCAGTTGCTCTCAAACAAACTGTTGGAGCGGCTTGGAGTGGGGAAAAGATCTGATAGCAAGAGTGTTCGAGCGCATTGTATATCGACTGGTTTCAAATACGTATTCAGGGTGTCATCTTCAAGTACAATTTGGTGGTGCTCTCTTTGCCCCTCGCTTCATCAATGGCAAGGTCGATGGCCGACGTCTTCACCACTTTAATACTGCCAGTCCCAGCAACACCTCTTTTCTCATCATCACCCTCTCCAAGCTGACTTGGGCGGACGGCAACATCTGTAGCCACCTCACCCAGGCCCCTGATATGTGTGCAGATCAGGTAGCAGCTCAGGCTTGAGATCGTAAACCC
Organism: Arthrocladium fulminans; assembly: GCA_003614865.1. Classification (NCBI taxonomy): domain Eukaryota; kingdom Fungi; phylum Ascomycota; class Eurotiomycetes; order Chaetothyriales; family Trichomeriaceae; genus Arthrocladium; species Arthrocladium fulminans. Next base: position 102,340 of record QXWJ01000016.1, read on the forward strand.
AATTAGCCAAGCCAATGTGTAGGCCTTCAACGCTCCACCAAGATTCACCTCAATGTCATTAAACTTGGCAAGCCGGGTGTAAATCCCATAAGGAATGTTGCAAAAGCTCGTCAGCTGAAGTCAGGGGCGTAGTAGTAGGTGCCATGCACCTTGCACATATTGTGGAGACTGAGCTTTTGTTTCTTGAGAATGTAGGAGTCTGTGACCATGATGCCGTGATCGGTCCGGGTTCTGGTCAGCAAGGCAGACTCAAAATGCTTTTCACCTTCCCACCACGTATGAGTATCCACTCTAGAAGGCTAAGGGGGCTGTTGCATTGTTGATGATATTCCATGGAGCGCTCATGACGAGGAGATTGGGGATGAGATAAATATGGTAGCACAAAATTTATTGATGCATGAAGGACATGGACTTAAAACCAACGTCAGTGTTCATGGGCGATGCAGTAGGATGGGACACTGACCAGAAACATTGTTCTAGAAGGAGTAGGTCTCAGCGGCAATTGGTTACCAATAGTGGCCAAAATATGCCCGTACTGCTGGAGAACTTCGTAGAATGTTGAATCGAACTGGGCGATGGGCAGCTGGCACATGCCATTCAACTCGACTCTTTGAAAGCGACCCGAAATCTAAAGCAGGTCATCAGCCATTAGTCTCTGGGGGTGGTTTGGTTGCGCCCGAGTCCCAGAAGTATCTTTGCATGAATGTTCAGGAGGACTTACTACACATGTTACCGGCGAGGGAGCTGAAAGGATCCAGTGTCAATGTTAAAACTAGTCAAAACACCGTATGCAGTGTTTATATATGTACATTGGTAAGTTCCATCTTGCTGGGGCCCGGTGGCCCTGCCTCCTTCCGAAATAATGATCGTTTGCGAGAAGAGGTGCGTGCCAGGAAGGTCGGGGGGACAGTCATCTTTTGAACCAGAATGGATTCGTAGCTTCTGGATTGAGGCCAACGAGAGGCCGATTGGCACAAGCCCGTACGGGAAGGGGGTCAAGGCACCTGCGGAGGCGATGCTGATTCTTCCTGTGAGTGTGGTGGCCATGGAGAAGATTAGGAAGCCGAAGGAGACCAATGGAATGGTCTCGCGAGCCGTAAAGCCAAGCGACATGATCGTGCCCATTGTCGACGCAAAAGGGGGTACCAGCATATCAGAAGACTAGTAGGTCGGGTACGTGTGAGAGAACTATGAGCTTGATGGTAGCTTATGCCAACATTCCGAGACCTGAATGATTGTCAGCAGGTATTTTGAGAAGCTTCAGCAGCGGGACTCACGCCTCTTGTTCTCCTCTCATGTAGAGCTGAGTCCAGGTCTTTGCAGCTCCATCGTGTTGTAGCCGCTAACTTCCTTTGGGGCTCGATGGTGCGAGCTGAGGTTCGACTCTCGCCTCGAGGCAAATGACATGGTTGCCCTCGTCTTGACAATTGATGGCTTGTGGGTGCCGTGCGAAAGGTAGACACGCGAGAACAAGCTGGCTGTTTGAGCTGTTCGGCATTTCATTCTTTGAGCTTTCGGTACGTCGGGGTTGACCAAGATCTTCAAGTTCGCGGTTTGTCTTCACACTTCTGATGGACTTGCTAGAGTCCCGTTCTGCAAATGGCGCTGACAGAACTCTGTGCCCTGTACCTCCCCAGTCCGTCACGTGAAGCTCAATGATAATAAGAATAGGAACATGAGAATGTGTCAAGATAGCAACAGCCTCAGACCAGGCTCGCGAGTGTGCCGGACGATTTCTCTAGGTCAATGAATACAACCTGCATCCAGCCGTTCTCGAACTATTCGAGCGGGTCGTCCCTCGAAATAGTTCAGCAGTACAAGCATGCTGGAGTCTGCAAATGAAAGCATCGACCACAAGGCAAGCGACTGCTCAATTCCGAGCAGCCACCAGAAATGGGTACTGCTGTCTTGATCGCACCCTCAAAACTTCAACATCAACCCATCGAGGCAATGCTGCCCGATCTGATCAAATTGAATTCTAAGTGGGCTCATTCACTCATTTCGGTTTAGTCCCAGTCATTTGCGGCGTTGCGACTCCTGTCACGGCTTCCGAAGGTATTGACATACCTTGAGCAGATCGCGGCTGAGTTCATGTTTTCACGTGTTAACAATGCGGGCAGCTCAGGGGCAACAACATCAATGGCAACAAGCATGAACAAGCAGGTGCTGGCATACCGGCGCCGCCTCTACGTCTCCAGCAAGGACGTCGACTTTCCGGGGACGGCAGTGCAAATGCTGGAAAAGTTAGTCGGACAATGCTGAAGAGGAAAGTTGGATAGGAAATCACAAGCAAGCATTTGTGACCACTCTCAACCCCGTGGCCCGACCCTCCCCGGATGCCGCACCCTTCGCCGCCCCCAGCTTTTGTGGAAAATGAATAGGATCCGCCCGATTTGTTTATGGCAGTCAGCCGGAAGCCGGAAGCCGGAATTACTTTTGTTTTTGGGGGCTAATATTTGATGCCTTCAACACCCAGTGCTGAGCTTCAGGAAAAATGCGCTCGAGAGGTTGCCAGTCTCACATAGCCTTCTGCGAGTAGAGCCGATGCACTCTGCTGGAATCTTTCCAGATCTTGCTCTTCTGACGCTCAATCCCGGATTCTGATATGTATGGGTATTTGCACTATGAGAGACTCGGGGTCCGAGCCTCCGTAATTAGCCAAGGCCCCGGATTTCGTCGAACGATACGAGATCACCTGCCTAGCATGCTGATCTGGTGTCAGCAAGCCATCATCTCCATGGGGCTGCGCTCCAATTTGTTCGATTAGTTCGGCTGAAGGTCCATCTTCACGATGAAATGATATCAAGTACCATGACCCAAGTGAAATTTCTTGCCGTACAGTCCCTCCCACGGGCGGATGATGGTGCAGCGTATTGACATACGAGGGCAATGCCAAAGAGGCGTTCTCAGCCAACATCAAGGCGGAAGCTAAGTGGATTTCGCACCACACGAATGCACCCAGGAAGCAGACTAGAGGTCAATTTTAGGTTAAACATGCTACGTAGCTGGGACTTGTACCCCTCCAGAACGTACCTTAGCTTGCTTTTCAGCCCCGTTACATGACTCCGATTGTTCCAAGCAAATCATCAGAGCCAGCCCATATCTGACATCTGAAAACTAGCTCGCATTGATCCGATATCAAGAGTCAGGCCTCTCCTGAGATTCTTGATGTCTCTCACTAACAATGACACCCAACCCACTGTAGCCGCCATTGAAGCCAAACTTCGATCGCCAAGTCGACGACAACCAACCGATCGGTTCTCAGATTTGGCCCGACTGGTCATGTTGAGCAACACTAGTAATTCATCTGCCAACTCTCCAAACAGCGCAACCAATTCCCCTCCACCGGAACTTGTCTTGCCGCCTGCGCTGGCACCAACATCAACACCCAAGCAAGGGAAAGACTCGTTGAAACCACCTCCCACGAGCACGACAGGTCGAGCTCATGATGAGCCCTCAGCTAATCGCCTGCAGCCCAATGGCACGGTGATGAGTCATGGCAGGGCCCTGACAGACACTCCCATGCCATCTGCGCCGGGAAGTCCTCATATGTAAGAGCCGCCACAGTGGACCAGGACGAGCGCTGACAATGATTAGCCCGGGCAAAATCGGTGCTTCAGGCATATCAACTCCTCGAATACGAGCTACAACCCTCGACATACCCGGCTTGACGCGCTCGAAGGTCTCCCCGGATGGCCGGATATCAGAAAGAGATGTTGGTGCCAAACTCATCATCCTCATGGTTGGCTTGCCCGCCCGAGGAAAGAGCTACATTGTCAAGAAGATCGCCCGATACTTGAATTGGCTACAGCATCCTACACGCATCTTCAACGTGGGTGACAGGCGGCGTGTCGTCGGCGGCAAAGGACAACCCCTTCCGCAGAACAAAGAGCAGCAACTACGAGAATCGGTACGGAGGATGAGTCTCAACACCACGCAGCCCCACGGCATTGTCGAGCACGACAATCTGCTGGGTCCTCCGGCCGTGTCCACGCAGATTCTGATCAATGACGAGCACCGACCCTCGGAGGCGACTCCCATCTCACCTCTCAACATGAACGGCCCAGAAGCCGTAAGCCTGGATGAGATGGTGAACGAGCCCGTGCGCAAGCCATCGCCGGAACACATGGATCAAGATTCGAATTTTTTCGACCCTGAGAATCAAGAGGCCAAAAGAATCCGCGACCAGGTGGCCCATGAGACCCTCGATGAGCTCCTTCGATATGTCCTGAGAGACGGCGGGTCCGTGGGCATCCTCGACGCTACAAACCACACTCGAGAGCGAAGAACGTCCCTGCTCAAGCACCTCAAGAGTCGAGATGTCGACGTCAACGTCCTTTTCCTCGAGTCGAGATGTCAGGATCGAAACCTTCTCGAAGCCAATATGCGTCTGAAACTCTCCGGCCCTGACTACCGAGATAAAGATCCGGTCAAGTCTCTTGAAGACTTCCAACAACGGGTGGCGCAGTATGAGAAGAAATACGAGCCTCTGGGAGAGTACGAAGAGGAGAACAACATCCCGTACTGCTCCATGATCGACGTCGGCAGGAAAATGATATCGTACCGAGCCAATGGCTTCCTCTCCATCCAGACCATTACCTATCTGATGAACTTCAACCTGGCGCCTCGACAGATCTGGCTTACCCGACACGGCGAATCAATGGGCAACGTCAGTGGCAAGATTGGCGGTGACAGCCATCTCAGTCCCAGAGGCGTCCAATATGCCAGGGCTCTCGAGAAGTTCATCGTCAAAGAGCGAGCAGCCTGGGAACAGCGACAAATCGAGAGGCAGGCGACCACCCACTTTCCGCCACGGCCCGGCGACACCACCCCTCCCAACCCCGAAGTCGAAGCGCAAATTGGTGAAGCGAAGAATTTCTGCGTTTGGACCAGCATGCTGAACCGAAGCATTGAAACCGCCCAGTTTTTCGGCGAAGACGAGTTCGACATCAAGCAGATGCGTATGCTCGACGAACTCAACGCCGGTTCGATGGACGGCATGACGTACGCAGAGATCAGAACGAAATGCAAGGGCGAGTATGAACTCCGAAAACGCGACAAACTCCAATATAGATACCCCGGACCCGGAGGTGAGGGATACCTCGACGTCATCAATCGGCTCCGGAAAGTCATTTTGGAGATTGAGCGGATGACGGATCATGTGCTCATCATCGGCCATCGCTCCATCACCCGAGTTCTGCTGGCTTACTTCCTCGGTCTGAAGCAGGAGGATATTTCAGATCTTGATGTGCCGCTGGGAGTTACCTACATGATTGAGCCCGTAAGTCATCCACCCTGCCTTTGGATGGGCCTTTTGTGACTGACATTTTGCAGCGCCCATATGGTGTCGAATTCAAAGCCTACAGATGGAGCCCCGAGACTGGCGAGTTCAGCTGGGACGAAAACTATCGACTGAGGCGAGCAGTTGAGCTGTAATCCCATTCACAACACGCTCCTGATAACGGCACACCCTGCCACAACACCTGTGGACCACCACGCTACTTTGAAATTACACCTATCAGCACCTCCTCGCCTGACCATGATACTTGCTCCTTCCCCTCCACCACCACCAAATTTGAACAACCCATTTACGCTTTGCGACTGGACTAATACCGTTTGTTAGTTTGTCAACATATCGCTGCCATGATGACTGTTCTGGTGGAATCCCGATTTCGAGTGATGAGTTGCAATGAGTGGGACTTTTCTGTTGACTGGCAGTCTCGTGGTCAGCGGTCGTAAGGGCATGGAGAATTGGCCCACTATGATGCCACTAAGGATACATTGCCATTTGGTTTTTAGCGACGGCGTTAGGTGAGGTCTTCGAGGTCTAAGCCTCCTAATATTGAACAAGCTTGTTGAAGCACAATTGGCTTCATGACAACCAGAATGAGCTGCGCAGAGTGATGCCCAGGAGCTGGTCCGTAATTCTACAGGATAGAACGCATCTAGAAGGTTGAAACTGTATTCATTCACAATTCAACCAACCCAAACACCTCTCCACCGGTGCTCTACCATTGGAGCTAGACCTGGTTACAAGTGCGCCGTCAGTGTCGATTTGATTCCCCTACTCAGTAGAGGAGTCTTGGGTTCACCCTTATCACTCCCTCTGCGCCCCTGCGCAGTGGGAGATCAAGTCAACCCTTCATACAGCTCAAAATCGTACCACGGCAACTATCTACCACTTGCCACACATCGTGTACAATGAAGGCAAATCATGGAGATGAGATAGTGCTGCGAAGCAATATGACTTGATTCATACACCGTCAAACAGGAAATATCCTCGAGCTCCCCTCTTGCTCTGGGCCTAGGATGAGGCCGCTCTGGCTTACCCAGCAAAATCCAACTCCGGGCAGCCGGCCTTGGTGTCGCGGCAAACTGGTGCGCCTCCCCCCCCCAGCTCACCCAAAGCTTTGACGTCTGACATCCAACATGGCCAATCAGCATGATTCATATGCGACAGTCAAAAACAGCGACGGCGCTTGTACGCCTGAGGGTTAGTCTACCAACCCAGAATCTGGCTCTCGTTTGCTGGAGGGAACCACGCTCACGTTAGGCTTGATGTTACAGCTTCACCTCCCGGCTTTCAACCACAACTTGTCTTTCGGTCGACAGTCACGAATAGCTTCAGCTCAGTATTTCTCTCGATGGGCATCATACTTTGTGACCCTCAAACCTGCTTCATCGTAAGGTAGATCCGCGGCGACGAGCGGCACCAACTTCTGACCAATGTCGCCAGGCTCTACGACCTTAGTCCGACCCGTCAAATCACGCCAACTACCTATCCGGATCTGTTCTACACCAAACTCGCGGTGTCTCACCTACATGCGAACAGACCGGTCTTGACGTTTGGCGAAGTACAGATCGCATGAACGAGAGGCGGTGGAGTGCTGCGCCGCACAGCGTATCATGTCTGCGTCAGCGATCTGGATGAAGATGTGCGAAATCGCCAATGGCAATTATACCTCATGAAGCCTAGAGGTCGGCAGTGGGATGAAAGGCGAGATTAGTTTGCATGAGACGAGAAGAGCCCTTCCCCCTTCTGCAGGAGAAAATAATCCTGACAATGGGTGACACTTGGAATGTGCAAGCCTATCAGACGATTCAGCAGACGGAAAGGGACCCATGAGTCTGCCTTAGACTGGGACATATGGATTGGAGGCCAGCTTTGTGAGGTGTCGGCGGCAGTGCAAGGAAACAAGGCTCGTGGGTCGGTCGATGTAACCCCTTCGCAGAGAAGCTGTGATGATCGGAAATCTTCCTTGAGCCAGTGCAATGTAGGATCAAGGGCTGAGGATGAAGGGCCAGCGGGATGTGAAACATACAGTAGCGGAGTGCACTTAGTCTGCTGTGGCAGCAGCTAGCACAGCTGGGGCGCAAAGAGACAGACGAGGGCAGGCTTTATCGCAAGCAGGTCGTCCCTCGGATGTGCACGAAAGGGATTCTTTAAGCCTTTTTCCACATCTTAGGACGACAATAGTGCAGTGCCTACTTCCCTGAGGTCGGCGAGGGCAAAACGACCTTCTAGCGGGAAACACCCAAAAGGAGTTCAGCTTTGGAGTGACAGAGAGGGGGGAGGGCGAACCTGCTATCAATGTACACCGAAGTCCTGTCAGCTGTTTGCCTTGCCATTTGTCAAGCGACTTCAATCTGTGATTGATGAGTTGCCAGACTCCACTACACAGCCACCGGCGTTGGCCTACGAGTTTTGACGACATCAGCGTGCAGAATACTCAAGATGACACGAATACACCTGAATCCCTGGAGAGCTTCAAGAACCCTCTCATCACCAGACGGCTACCTGTGGAGCTGCAAAGTTTAACACGAAGGCAAAACACCATTCCTCGCCTGTCCCGATGGTTTTTGGCTCTTTTGAAGCTTCAAGCTTTGCCAACTCCTCCGAACACCGCAAGGGCATTGACGACGTGCTAAGGAAGAATTGGGAACAATCTACGTTGGTGTACCTGGCCTGTGGCAGGCATTCTTTAGACTGATTGCTGGCCTCAAGACTGCAGCTGAAACTGTTTTCAACAAATGCAACATGGTTCAAGTTCAGTTCAGTCAAGTTCAGTTCAGTCAAGTACAGCTTCTTGAGCCCTTCAAATAGTCAAGCAATACCACCAGATTTGACGTGACTGACTGGTATGCAGCCCTGAATATCTGCGAGATTTAGCCAAATATCGATCATTGTCTCGGGTACTTTCATTTTGGAGGTTCTGAGAGTGGGCATTTTAGTGAAGGTGCGATCGTTTGGTCCTGATTGTTTAGTCTGTTTCTGCCTTCATTTACTTCCAAACCCTCTTCCACCCTCTCACCCAACTTCTCTACCAACTCTCAACCAACTTCCACACACGTCTTCGTTCTGCACCATCTCAACCAACTTCCATACCAATCTCAAGCTTCTCGATTGTCCAGTATTCAAAAATGTATCGTCTTGCAAACCTACCAAAAATTCGCCCATTCACCAGAGTGATCTGTAAGCCTGGATATCACTTTTTCTGTATTGCCTTACTGACTCTTGGTGTGAAGACAGACCTCAACTCCGACAGCCAATGCGTAAGTTACTGTTGATACAGTCACCTGGCGGTGATTGATTCACCTCGCTCCTCAAACATTTCAGGCGTTCCTAGACGAATGATGGTTGCAAAGCAATAACACCGCCAGGCCACAGTCGACGCTATGCACAAATTGACACTGATCTCCACCACTTATATTGCTCAGCAAGACGCTAACAGCTCTACAGGCTCATACTCCGATAAGACCGACTGTCTCATCAGAGACGAATTGAAGGCGTTCAAAACAGACTTCCAGGGGGTCAAGACAGACGTTGAGGTCCTCAAGACAGATGTCAAGGGGCTCAAGACAGACGTCCAGGGGCTCAAGACAGACGTCCAGGGGCTCAAGACAGACGTCCAGGGGCTCAAGGATGACTTCCAGACGTTCAAGTCAGAGCTCAAGGGCGTCGTCAAGGATTTTGCCTACGACCAACAAGAGCAATTCTCAACCTTCTACGCTCGAGGCACTTTTTGCGTAAGTCTCCTTCTACATATTGTATCAGTTTCTGACGCGATCAAGGTTCTGGGCATCTCAATGCTTCTCGTCGGCGGTGCATGGGTTCTACCTGCAAATGAGAACAAGCGCCTCGACATTGAAATGAAGAGAAGAGCCATTATCATCAAGGGCACGAACGAACTTCTATCGGGCACGGCCACACCTCCTGAAGCAAAGGAGGCTTCCACCAACGACAAGTAATACTTGAACTTCATGAGAATGGCGCAAGGGAGTCTATTGCGGGACGCGTTTAGACGGCATAGCGCAGGAAAGCTGTTGTCGGAACACATTTGCATGGCATGGCACAGGGAGGCTACTGTGTGAGCATATTTACATGGCATGGCGCAGGGAGGATGTTGTGGGAACACATGTGCACAGCACAGCGCAGGAAGTCTCTTATAAGAGCAAGCATATACTGCATAATACAGGCACAGAATCGTGGGCTTTGGCACCCAGCTCCGTGGATAGCCCAAACACCCCAAGGGAAGCCGCCGCAATGGATCGAACGACCTTCTGAAAGGCGTATGGATTCAGTCGTTTAGTCCAGGTCTCTCTTCGCTTCAAACCATTCCTTCCACTCCTTCACCCACTCGTCGTCCCTCTCTCCCCACTTCACCTGCTCTGCTAACCACCTCTCCCTCAACGCTGCATCCAGCGCCCCTGCTTCTCTCCTCGCCTCCCGCTCGATCCTATTATTCCTAGCATTCTCATCAACATCCGTCAAATCAGTCTCCAGCATTCGTACTCGACCGCCATAAGAGTCCTCAGCAATCAATTTTTGGTATTCTTCGTCTGCTACCCCTGAAAACCGCCCCTGCCGGTTAATCATCAACTGCCTTTCACTCTTCGCACGCTCGAGCCCTTTCCTAAAATGCTGTTGTAGCTCCTCCCACTGATCTGGAGACATCGGATTGACAAGTACCTGCAAGTTCTTCAAATGCGCTATTCTGGCATCCAAATCTCCTCTCAGCTTGTCAACTTCGCTCCGTGGCAGCGGTCGCTGTTCAAGTTTGATCTGTAGCTCCTTGATCTCGTTCTCGATGATAGGGATCTGACGCCTCCACTCGATGGCTTCCTGTTGGAAGGTGTGGAGGATGTCGAGTTTCGGTAGGGGGCTGGTCTGATGTCGGAAAATGTCCTTGGATTTCTCTGTTTCGGCACGGAGACCGTCAAACTCGGTGGCGCTGAATGAGTCGGGCCAGCCGGCTGCGTGGTAAATTGACTTCATTTCGTCGTACTGTCCGAAAAGTCAGCTTTCAGCACCGAGCCAGCCAACCGCATGGTCAAAGACGCTTCCGAGTGCAATGGCAAAAGCAAATCCCTACCTCCTGCTGGCCCGGCCCATACAACCCGCCAAGAATCCATTCCAAGCTTCTAAAGCGATTGATCATGTCGTTAAAGAACTCGCCCGCTGGTCTGCTGGGATATTGCGACAGATCATTGTAGTTCACCACCTCCCTGGGCTGGGAGTTGCGGAAAACAGCTGGGTCACTCGAGCCGCCTAGTTGATTGACGAGCCAAACATGCCCTGCTTACGGTCAGAAATGCTGATTTAGTTGCACACACGGGCTTTGACAAACAGTTCTTTGTGTTCAATATCATGATGCTGCGTGATTACCACAGTCGGATAGCACTGCATACTCTGGTCTGATGTAGGGGCCATTCTCGTCGTCCCAACTCAACTCGGATAGTTTTCCGTCCACATCCTCAAAGTGATCTATGACAGAACTAAGCACATACGTGGGGTCGATGATACTGTGATCCCACACATCAGCGGTATCGCCATCCTCGCTTTCTCTCAAATCTGATAGGAACTCTCCCCACAGGATGAACTCTGCACCATCAGAGCCGTGATTCCAATTTGGATAACCAGTTACGTACGGTATCATTTGATACAAATCCACAACATCTTTCGTGAAGCCGTACCTAGCAGGATGAGTGAGGTTGATACGAGGGTTTTCGTGTGGCGGGAAGTGCACCTGGTCGGCTTCTAGGTATCGCATGTCGATGAACAGCTGGATCAGACTAGTGAACAAAGCCGCCGTTTCCTTGACGGGGAGGCTCGGCCTGGCAGGGAAGACTTTGCTGTAGATAGATGAATTGACGGGACAGTAGACACCGAGATATGCATTGCCACCGGCTCGACAGCCACTTGGTACTAGGATATCGCTAATGTAGCTGGAACAGCGCAAAGCCACATCAGACACATCAGAGCCCAGCGCCAGAAGCATCGAGCATATTGTCGAAAGATGGTGGATGAGAAACATTGAATCAAGCTGAGGGAAAGGTCGCTTTGTGGCTGCGACGTGCAGAGAGATATGGATTGAAAATATTGCTATCGGAAGCTGAGGTTGATGTTGACGTTGATTTTGACGTTGACGTTGATTTTGACGTTGACGTTGAAGTTGACGAAGTTGACGTTGAAGTCTGGTACCTATGTACCACCAGAGATGCATGCCTCGCCACAGCCCGACGCGGGGTCACCATTATGGTGCCTCACTTGTTTCATCCCTTGGTGGCAACACAGTAATGCTCCATGATCGCACTCATTCAATCCTGCTCATCGCCTGCATATCCCATAGCTAACTTGGCGCGGGTCAACCTTTTTGACGACCATTGGGTCCTCCATTCCCTGTCCAGGCAGTTCAAAAGACTTGATGCTAGCGTCCACAGGCCTCATTGTTTCATTTGGGCCTTCTCATCGAGCCCGAGGATCTCTGGCGGCACAAAGAAAGTAAAAGCTCCATCGCGCTCACCCTGCGCTCAGCCTTGTCTCGCCGCTTTTGTCGTCCGCTCACCCTCTGCTCACCACTCAGTCGGCCTGCGTCGCACCATGCCTCTGTCGACCGACTTCTCTAATGCCAAAAAGGCTCTCAATGTGCACAATTGAGCTAAGATTCAAGGATGAAATCGAACAAATGCTGAGCTCCTCTGGATTCAAAGTCACTACAGAAGGCTGGGCGTGCAAGGCCAGCGATCTTAGCTACTGTGAATTTCGAGCGGTGCATCATTTGAATCAAATCAATAGCGGAGATAGTGGTGATAGCAGTTATGGGAGTTCAGAAGAGCCGCAGGGCAACCCTGCCTCTAACAATGCCGTGGACAGCTCGGGGAACAGCGATGATGAAGCAGAGCACGACACATGTACCACGGTTAGCACTGATGAAGGTGATGGGCATATTCAGCGCGAGCATGATCAAGAAGACCAGAATCAGAGCAGACCGACAAATCTTGCAGCGCCCAAGACAGAGACCAAGACGAAGGAGAGATCGCAGCGGGCAAACAGACAAAGAAACTGAACGGTCGTTGCCAACGTGGCAGCAAAGTCCATTATTCAAGTCCCTGCTCAAGTCAGGCGTACGCAACGCGGGCAGCGAGGAAGCAACCATCCTGCAAGTATGGAAGAGTTATGGCAACGGCAATGAATCGGAGAGGAGAATGTGTTGTCAACATAATCTCGTTCTTGCAGGAGCGCTTTGTCTAATGCGAGAGATCCAGGTCGTTCAACCCTTATTGAGCGCCTTAACAAGATTCACGAGCGCCCAAAAGCCAAACTCAACTGCTTCTTCCATAGAGTTGATGGGGGTCCCTTCAGGAACAAGGATGATGCAGATAAGTTTGGAACAAGCTGGCAGGATGTGCCCTGTAAGAAGCCGCAAGTGAGAATCGCACAACCACACTTGCCACACGGTGCGCATGGTCCAGCGAAAGGTCGACGCCGAATGATGCTTCCTTGGTTTGTCGGAGTTGAAGCAGATCATCACCATCTGGAGATTCGTGAATCAGGAACGTGGGCGAATCCTCAAAAGTTCACTGTGGATTAGAGGCTCCTCCTTTGGTGCCATCAGGATTGGCTAATAGGTACGGCAGCATCCCCTACGCATTCCCTGCCGCAGTCCATCTCGCAGGTCTTGGTCCCTCTCAGACGCCCAGGTCGCGCGGACCAAATATACCAACTGGTGTGATTCAAGCACAGCGAGTCCTGCTGAAGGGAGACAAGGATCAGAAAGACGAATGCATCAAGAACTGGCGCAAAGCAGAGGTCAGAATTGCATTTGAAGCCTATCGCGACCTGTGTGAAGCTGAGAAGAGAGTCCCTCCAGACAGATTCTCCTACTACCACTGCTTAAGCAATTCTGGCCGGAATTCTGGCGCGAAATGAACAAACAGTGTATGGATTTGATTGCTGTGGTAGCGGTGATTGACACCATCCTACCCTTGATGCTATGCCTTAGGGGAAGAATGGTAATGCCGTTGGACTCACGCCTGGTCAATTGCTCAAGATATTGGAAATGGCATTTGAAGGGGACAGTTCAGTAAGTCGAAATGACTGGCACCACAATCCTAGCAAGATGCCAGGAGAGGTGATCAAAATGTTGCCTCGCACAACTATGGTGGCTGCAACGTTTGACATCTTGTACCAGCCACAAGGCAAATTCATTGCTCATTTGCAGGCTCAAAATGTCAACTATAGTTGGCTAGAAGTCGATGGATTGCACCAGGTCAGAGGCATGGACCCGGTCACGGCTGCAGGTTCCAAGGTCAGAGACTACGTCAAAGAAAGGTGTCTTGAGTTGCAAACCAAGTGACAGAGAAACCAGTCAGACTACAGTAATGTTTGCGACTTATCTCGCCTTCAAGGCATGGGCGCTCTGGAACACACAGCAGAGGCGAGAGGCGGCTCCCTGGGTGAAGCAAGTCCCAAACAGCGTTCTTATCAGTTGGTTACTTCTGGGGAAGCTAATTCCGTAGGGCTTGAATCTATTCCAGAGGGTCTAATGTCGCCGCAAGTACCCCGTTCACAGCCCTGCTCGCGGGCCGCGTATCTGGGTTACCTCGCTTGAGCAAAAGCCGAAATGATGGTCTACCACAGGTAGGCAGCGCATAAAAACATCACATCCTACCGCCATCTGCAATGTGAACGTGCCACCACACAACGAATGTCAACATCGAACAATAATATTGTGGATGCAGCTGGCGCAGCAAGAAGTTTGCGCTTGATGATTCCAGGCCAGAAAACAGAGACGACGGAGCGCCCAGACGAAAGCCGGCAGCGACCATTTCAAACAGATCCATCCGTACAGTCAAGACGAAGCAATATCGAACCACGGAATACAGAAAACAGCCTCCAGAGATACAACAGTCCAGAACAACTCGACAGTAATTTTCTATGCGAGAATTGAGGCTAGGGTCAAATTCAAGCCGATCAGAAGTCGAGAAGCCATTGACCACAGAGGGGACTAGCTCCGGATACCAAACAAGTTTTCAAAAATACTCAACACAGCCTTCTGATCATCGCCATGGCCATATCTTTCCGAGCAATAGCATTAGAGGCAATGCTCAGCTCCATCAAGGGGACAATTACCGCGCGGGACAACATCCGCTAGACAAGTACAATACTCTTCTCGAGTCCCTAGCATTCGATCGTATGGATGCGCGTCTTCTCAATATTTACTACCGCATTGCCAAGTACGTGTGAGTGGTTATTTGCCCACGAGCAATTCAAAGCATGGATCGATAGTATCAAGGCAGCCGAGCATCACAGATTCCTCTGGACTAAAGGAAAGTCTGGATCAGGCATGTCGGCGGTCATGAAGAAGGCTTTGGCTTGGTCCAAGGAAACATGGTCGACGCAGGAAGTAATCTCCTACTTCTTTAGCGCATGTTCGCCCAATCAAATTGCAAAGTCCAGCCTAGAATTGTATCGATCGTTAGTATACCAAATACTCACTACACACCCTGAAACGCGCTCACTCGTCTTGGCCAACTTCTCCTCTAAAGAAAGGGATGGGAAAGTAGAGAACTGGACGGAGGAGGAGTTGCAAAACTTCGTTATTGAAGCCATCACAGCTAGCTATCTACCTCTGAACATGTTTATTGACGCTTTGGATGAGGGTGATGAGGCCGATATCCGGACGAGGACGGCATTCTTTGAGAAGCTCGGACGGCATTCGCAGTCGTCAAGCACGCAGCTTCGGATATGTCTTCCGAGTCGTCATTACCCAATATGACCATCCGCAAGCGTCTGCGTATCGTCACTGAAGATCGGCAGCAACATACACGAGATATCGAGGTCTACGTCAAGACCAAACTTCATGGAGACCAGAGTTTGATGTACAAAATACGAGAAGAAATTCTGGGAAGATCAGCAGGCATTTTCCCATGGGTGGTACTTGTCCTGCCTATGCTTAACCATGGCTGGCCAGCTGCGCACAGCTACACCTCGCCGCCGCCTTCCTCGCCGTCGCCTTCACGATATAGTATAGTGCGTCCTTAGCCGGTTATGTAACAGCTCATAGCAATCAATAGACTCTGCCAAGCGTATCCTTGTGTCGCCACTGATCAGAGCCTTGAAGCGATGAGCTCGTGCGTTTGCCAAGAAGGGATATATTGGAAGAGAGTAATGCTACAAGGTGGGCGACGATGAGGTCAACCAGGAGAAGGCTGCCATACATTTTCTATGGGCTATACCTCTTCCGGAACCTTGGCTGGCTCCACATTTGCTGCGCAGCTGGACAGCCATGGCTATCGCCTTGTAAGTTTCCAGCCTCATGCCACGTCAATTTAGAGCAGAATGAGTGAATCGCATTTTCAACGGCCCACGCAACCAATTTCTCAGTATCAGCACCATAGTGCCCGAAGTCTTGCTGATACGACATCATCTCCATGACGATATCCGTGTAGCTCGTCTTTGGCAAGAAGAAAGCTACCGAGAATGCAGAGAAATTTGCGGAGAGGCAGCTGGCGGCTAAGGGGGGTAGCAGAGTCGAAGAGAGAAGGGAGATTCGGAGGCCTGCAGATAGATCAGCTGGTGCATGGAGACCAATTGGTGCGCAGAGACAGAAGAGATGCGTTGGGTTGCCGTCATAATCTCGAGTCAAGGTCGCATCGAGCTGGTGGCCGACCATGATGTCGTATTAACGAGCTCATCTTCGAGACGGAGTCCAGCGTGCTGATAGAAGAGGGAACCGCAGGGTTGACGTTAACTGAGGAGCTGGCCCAGGGTGTCGCAGGCAAATCACAATATGGATGGCTTCTGTGATGCCAGACGACATGATGTTGACATGGATCTCGTGCTCCAGGCCTGAGCTTGGAATCTGATGCACTAGTCCTAAATCGTCTCATCGTCGTCGCCAGTTTAATGGGACTCCATTTTCTCTGACCTCATTGGCCAGCTTGTTTTCACAATTTTCCCAGCGAGCAGGGGGGCCAAGTTTGGCACCCAAATTTGGTGCGGACGGCCAAAAGCCAATAGCATCCACCGGAGGTGAGCGATGAACTCTGAGGCAAAAAATTCACCCATCTTGGCGAGGCTTGTTTGTATTTCATATCATCATTCTCGAGTAGATATTGACTTCTTACAGAGACTAGCTCACTCAAATACGCAACAACTCAGATCCAGAACCAAGAACGTCGTACATTTCTTCCTAACTGAGACCAGCTCAAGCAGCTTGTTGCTTGGACAAGCCCTAATTCATGCCTTGGGAGATGTGACCATGTCTTCATTTGACCTCTGGCTTAACCCGTTCGTTCAATCATAACCACGGTACCCTTATCCTCGGAATCCAAGGGTACTTCCGGGGCCAGAGTTGATCGAGGCCAAGCTCGGGCAATTCGAACGGGATCAAACCAGCTCTTTGACCGCATGAAGATCTCATCTATCTCTTCCAGTGTTCGACCATTGGTCTCCGGGAACAAGAAATAGACTGTTGGCACAATGGCCGCATTCAGCACGGCAAAGATGATGTAGTATCTATACCCAATCGTGTTGAATCCAATGGGAGTCACTTCAGCCAGCAAGAAGTTGAATATCCAAACTGCTGCTGTGGCTACAGCGCTGATGGCGGCGCGTAGCTGCAAGGGAGCGACTTCGGTGGCGTAGAGGAAAGTCAGCCCAGAGTATCCGACAGTGAAAATGAACTGGAAGACGAAGAGAGTCACGGCTGCCACAACCGTCGCAGCTGTATTGCCGGATGATACGGAGGTCGTGCCGGCCAGAAGCGCCATGCATACCGCAAGACCCGCTGCACTCCAGAGCATCAACACTCGTCGGCCGAGTCGGTCGATCGTGAAGAAGGCCAGGGATCCGCCCAGCACCTGCATCATGCACATGGATGCGGCAAGAATGCGAGCGTTGACGGGACTCAACCCCAGATACTGTTCGAAGATGGTGGTGGCATACATGGAGGTGAGATTGATGCCGCACATCTGCTGAAAAATCTGTCCAAGAGCAGCGAGGACGGTGCGGTGAAAGAGGCGTTGTTCCCCCATGGACAGCATGGCCCCCCAGGACCGGGTACCGCACAAAGAAAGTGAGAGCTCGATGTCGCGGATATCGTGGGTGATTGACTCGGAGTCTGCGCTGATGTTTGCAAAGGCGGCCAGAATCTCACGAGCCTCGTCTCGTCGACCCTTCTTGATAAGCCATCGAGGAGATTCCGGGAAGATGGTGATGAAAATCATCGTTGTCAGCATCAGTAGGATTTGAAAGGCCAGTGGAAATCGCCACGACACCGAGCTGCCCGAGACGAAGTAGAAGCCAAAGTCGACCCACAGTCCGAGGGCAGCGCCGGCACCGATAAAGATGCCGTCAGTAACCACGTGCGCACCGCGCTTGGTCGGCTTGGAGATTTCCGATTGCCACACTGGAACAGTTGCCAGGTATCCTCCTGTCCCAAGGCCGAGGATTACTCTAGCGACGATGAACTGTGCAAGATCGAACGAGGTGGCCATGAGCAGTGCTCCGATGATCGTCACAGCCGAGGCTAAGAAGATGACTCGTCTCCGGCCGAGGGCATCGCCGAGATAAATGCATGAGAGCGATCCGAAGACGCCTCCAACCGTGAAAAGCGCGACGACGGTTCCTATGATGATGTTAGTTCTCATGCAACCTTGCAGCCGCTAGATTTCAGTGGTGCCTACCCTGGATCGTGGAGTTGTAAGACTGCGTTGCTCCCACGGTATTGATCGTGTCTAGTTGGGGAAAGGCATCAACGAAGGACTCCAGCGTCAACAGTCCGCCGGCGACGCTCAAATTGTACCCGTAGCACACAAATGATGGGCACACGACGAGAGCGATAATAGCTCGACTCAATGATGAGCCTTTGAGGCCGAAATATGGAGCCATAATCGAGATGTTTTCGTCAATGGGGCTGTTGTTGACCTGCTTAGATCTTTCTAGATCATCACCGACCTAGTGGGAGCTGCAGACTTATATAAAAGCAAAGCTGTCTGTGGCGGATCAATCCGTTGTACCCCAGAGACCCACTGGCAACTGTTGGATGCACATGCACGGCCATCGGCGTCGGCCGCGGTCGACAATCAACTCAAGGTGGATCAAGGAACGTCCAATGAGCATTAAGCGCTTGTCATAAAATGGTCGTTCCCTTTGATTCCGCTCTCCCGAGCTATTCTGGATTAGGGTACGAAGTTTCTTCCTGTTGTGGGGATGCGGACCATGTTTCGGAAAGCGTCGAACGCCTCAGGCTTTGGGCATAGCCGCAATGATGAGAGGGAGTAGGAGAGCAGGGTCATGATCAAGAATCGTTCAGTAGACCCTGTTGGCTGTCATGCGGCGATGCCCGGACCTTACCTCTTTGCTTGACGAGCATGATGACTGGGAGTAGGCCAGAAGGAAATCAATCATTCCTGAAGGGTAGAGCGATGAGATTCCCCGACGACGATCCAATTCCCCAGGGTCTCGACGCGGGAAAGTTACCAGGAAGGCATGCGGCGGGAGGCAACGGAGGAAGAACAAGGGAAGAAGGGTAGGAAATTACTAGCGACACCAAACTCGTCTTAGCCAATTGTGGGGTATTGTGTCCATTCCCGATGTGCCCCAGAGATCCCGAGATTTTTGATTTTCTGCATATCCCATTTGCCATCCGTGCCGCATTCCCTTCGCAGCATGGCATTCATTTGGGCTTTTTTGATAACCTCTCATGCGCCTCCAAAATTCGCAACAGGGAGGTTAGCTCCTGGTGGCGTCGATCTTTAATTTGACTGGTTTCTACTGGAAGACCGCAGAATTGTCCACCCTGCATATCGCTCTACCGCAGTGTTCGTGGATGTTCGCGCCACTCCCAATGGCAGGCAGCGTTGGAGGCACCTTTACGACAAAGCCTACTTTGCAATTGGTAGAGCCATGATTGCCTTGATAGGACTGGTTGTATGCAGATGGACAGTTCCGCGGTCCTCCGAACAAGTTCTGAGCGAGTAGCTGTCGGTCTAGAATTCCAAGCGACAAATACGATTCCGCATTCATGCCTTGTCAAGAGTACTCTGCTTACTCTGCTTTCTGGCCCTTGTTGGCCAGTTCCAATCGTCTGTTTGCCTTCCGGCGAGCTGGCTTCGGGCTTCGGCGCCAAAATTGGTGCAATGGCCGAGCCGAGGACATCCATCCGGGGGCGAGCGACGGACGAGGCTAGCTCCCTGCCTCGTAGAGATCGAATTGGGATTTGAGGTCGACACTGATTTTACTGATCTTTGGTTGATGCTGTTGAACCACGATACGCAACGACGTACTCTACTTTGCCGTGGCGGCTGAGATGCTCTGTGAATTTTTCCTGATGAACTACCACCAGCCTGTTGCGTGTTTTCCTCCTGGCATATGCGTCTTCACTTCCACAGTCCAACCGACTTTTTACTAATTTCACCTCAGGGCGTGTCCATCCTCAGTGACTTGATTCCTCTCCTCACAATTTCTTACTCGTGGCTACACTGACCTTTTCCCACTTCATGTTGCCCACCATTTGTCGCAGATGCCATGGCTACCAGACGATCACGCCGCCAGCGGAAGCCTAATGCTCGATACGACGATCAAATAGCGTGGAGCGAAGCACTACTCACTCTTCGAGCAGATTCCGACTCACCAGATCGATTGTCAGAGAGTTCTCCATCAGAAACCATCGAGAAACAGGTTGACCCAGATATCGAGGATGTGGTCATGCAGGATGCCGAAGAAGTCGAACTACAACAACCACGAGAAGATGGGGAATTCTCTGACAATGCAGAGTCTTCATCATCAATCACTACTCCGGATGAGGATGACCGAGGCGTCGACCCTGATGTGTCAAAGGCCACTGCCACCCCAACGGAGAGAATAAGGAAAACTGTGCCAAGACCAAGAACGAAAGCGCTAGCTGCCGAGCAAGGCCTACGAAGTCGCATGTTGAATGAGGATTCTGGGAAGCTGAGAATGAGTAAGGAGAAGGTGTATACATTCAACTATGGTCCAGAGCTGGATGATTTGTATCCTGTATTGCGGTCCAGAGATGTCTGGCATTTGAATCACAGAGATGCCGTATTACTCAGCAGGAGGTCCATGATGGAGGCGTTGAAATTTGAAGCAAGAGGAGAGTACCTCCAGCGGCAAGCCACCACACGAAAGCGAGGTCCACGCGATTCCATGGGAGACGATGGCCAACATCAATCAATTTACCAGGACAGGGGCAGCCGCCAGCAAATCCACCGCATCAGCGAGAAAGAGGCTGCAGATCAGAAATTTTGGGAGGATGGTGTGTCCAATGAAGTTGTGATTGGCCCATGGAATGCGAGCCGACAGCACAAACTTGAGAGACGACAGCCTCTTAACATCACCGAAGCATGGCCAACCCGGAAAAAACACTCGACTGGCTATCACAACGGAATAGCACCGACGCAGTTTTCATCAGCCGGATCTCAGTCGCAAACCCAAGCACAACACTCGCTTCAACAGCCATCTCAAGCCTCGAGAAACAAAGATCAAGAGAGGGCTGCTTCGCCTGCAGATGCACACCATTACGGATGGCTGATCAATCTTGGTACTTGCCCGCAGTGTCTAGCATGGGCACCTAACCAAAGCGACATCCAACATCTGGCGGTGTCTTTCAAATGCTCAAAAGCGCAAAGAGATGTGGCTCCTTCTCAACCATCTAGGCTAGCGCCTGCATTCTCACCATCACCTGGCTATCCAACCCATATCCAGATATGGCGGATGAAAGCCCTACCCGGAAGCTTAGACGAACCAGCCAGGTTCAGTCATGACCAGTCAAGCGCGCCACAACTCACTCAACGCCTCTGCATGAAATGGGGAAATACGCTCCGCTTCGAATGGCTACCAGAACCACCGAACACCCCACACTCCGAAGCTTATAGATCAATGGTAGTCCTCTCCAGTGATGGAAGCATCAGATTAATCACAATCAATCTTGACAACAGCGGCATCTTCGAAATCATCCATCCGCAGCTCACTGCCCACCCACCAACCCACACAGTTTTCACCTGCTTCTGCCTCCCTACTCACGAGGACTTGATTGTCGGCGGCGCCGATGGCGCAGTCCGCCTCTACAGCCTCTCCAACCCTCCCCTGACCGGCCAGCTCACACCCTACACTACGCTGCAACTTCACAATACCTACATCATGAACCTAGCCGTCGCAACCGATCTACCTTACTACCTCGCCTCCTCCTCTGCCTCCGGTGACCTTGTCCTTACAGACCTCCGGTCTCCCACACAAGACCGCGTTCGCCTCCACAAATCTCGCCTTCCAACCCGCAATCTCCTCTACCTTCCACACACGCGCACCTTCCTATCCACGTCGGACGCAAGTGGAAACAGTGAGCCGCACGGGACAAGCCTGAGTACAGTTATTGGGCATAATCTCCGACATTTTTACCGCACGAACACCCTTTTGAAACTCCCAGAAGCACGTGGTATAGCAACTGTGCTCGCGAGCAGTCCGTTTCACCCCATCGTCTTGGTCGCCAATGCGGCCGGGAGTGTGTTTTCGAGTAATCTGCTCCGCCGCTTGTTGCCGACTGGAATAAAGCATGAAAAGGGCGGCGGATTCATGGTCAAGTTGTTCGAGATTGATTGGAAGCCTCAGTCACCCGAAAAGCCAACCGTGGAGTCATTTGTAGCTAGAGATGCAGAGGTAAACGAACATCCACATGGCGAAGCCACCCCTACCAACGAACCGAACGAGCCGCGAGCACACCACGTCGTCCCAAAGTCGACAGGACCTCTCTCTGGACAGCTCCCCCAGCACAAGCCATCCATCAATATATTCTGCGGTCCCGATCCCCGCCCAGGCCTCACACGCTTTCACGAGTTTTTCAAGCCCGAACGAATCGAACTGAGCACAATTGGTCAAGACCATACAGGTAAGAGGGGGCAAGCAAAGAACAAGAACGAAAGGAGAGCAGAAGGTGTACCCTCTGCCGCGTCATACCAGGTCATTTACCACGAGGAGCAGGCGGTAACTGCTATGGCATGGAATGGTAATTCGAGGTTTAGTGGCTGGGCTGCGATTGGATGGGGCGGGGGGATCGTCAGAATCCAAGATTTGAGTCATGGCGCTCGTTAAATTGAGTTACAGCGCCTGAGATCAAGAAATCGGAGCTCGGCGAAAATACGACCCAGCCTGCCAGCGACGATTCCACATGCCAATAACGATCCACATTCAAACTCGACGACTCGACGATCCCACCGGCCAACGGCGATAACACATTCTCACGAACGTCATCGCGGAACAGAAGCAGGTGACAGCGTTCTGCACCATAAGGATCTTTCGCCTTGATGGTTTTCATGCCTGAATCAGGCCGTTCAAGCGTTCGGAATCTCCGTGTGGTGTATTGCTGGCCAACTCTGACGCTAGACACACCATCTCGTCGGCCGTCAAGTCGTTGCAATCAACGGCAGGTTCGGAGAATGTATGTCAGCATGCTATCAAGGATTGAAATGAAGCCATCATTCGAAAGTGCTGCATCGATAGGGGTACATGTCAACCATATGAGAGCATTACTCGATGAAGTTAATATTGAAGGCAATGACTGCATAAGCATTGGCTATTTGATGCGGACAAGAATCTCCTGTCGTCGCCCTCTCTGGCGGAGCTATCACCAAGCACCTGTTTAGGCCAGTCTTCAGGACAGACTTGAGACCTTCGAGGGCGCCCTCTCCTCCCTTTCTCCATTCCAAAGAATGCATCGCCTAGAACATGGGTGCGACTCTACAAGACGTTGCTCTGCTCCAGCCTCAAGCCAAAAATTCAAAAGCAGGACTTGATTCGCCCGGTATACGAACCCGATCACGCTATTTGATGTTTTATTGCTTCTCAGTTTTATGGATGGACTAGCATCTCCACCATACCTACATCAGCTTATAGCTGAGTGTGGGACCTTCTCAAGGGCTTGCAGAGTCTCAACAAGATATCTACAGCCCTTGGTTGTTTGCCCAGCGCATGTCATTCAATATCCAGGTCGGAAGCGTAAGTCTACTCTGTTTGTGGCTATGGACGGATGCAAAATGTCACCTTCTCCCCTTTCTCCAAAGCCTAGCAATCTACTTAGCAAGCTCTAGAAGCACATCGGCCTTCCCGAGGGCTGACGGGATGTGAGTTGAGCCACGTCTCGCAATCGGCTCCAGCTTGGAGGATCAAAGCCGCTAGTAACAGCAAAACCAGCCTGGAGCTGCGATTTATAACCGGTGCAATGCCCTCCAGACCTCGAAGGTGGCAACTGACCGTGGTGTAGGATCATGACGATGTGGATACTAGCAGTGACGCATACTGTACCATGGCTTGTCCTCCCTGGATGAAACACCATCCATTCACTTCTGTGATATCTGCACAGGCTCTTATGACTGTGGATTGCGGTACGGTACGTTGACACGATGATCTCTCCGGAATTTTGACAGCAGCTGGGTCTCCTTTGCTATTGCGAACATTCTCGGAGTTGAGGTTCAGCCAGCATTCATGTTTCATTACGATTCTTGACATCATTTGGCTCAGTGCTATTGGTTTGCGACGAATGATCCCTTGGTTGGGTTTACCAAAGAGCAAACCAACTGATCCCAAGTCCAAAAATGGGGAATGTCCGACATAACTGCAACCTTGATGAGACTTTTGTTGACCAGTTACGTCTGATCAACGAGATGAAATTTGCATCAGCATCTATCCCAAAGTTATGCCATGGAGCGAAGCTAATGGCTTGCCTCTGCTTACAAAAGTGCCTCGACGGAATGTAAGAGCGCCGTTTATTGGTCGGACCAGACCCCGAGAAGAGAACCCATTTCTAGTAGGAAAAAATCAAGGCTTGATTCCCTCCGATTTCCGAGAAAGGACGGACGCGAGTCCCAGGTATCTCCTTGGTAGGACGATGAAGAGATTCAAACCAGATATCAATATGCCTATGTCAAGACACGTTCGCTATCAAAAACTAGTTGCTCGGAATCTGAGCCATTGCGGAGCTCAAGTAGACATTTCGTATCTCATCTCACGTGTACCTTGCCGTCGTTCCGCCTTCCTTCCTCGGCACAATACTCTCCTGGCTATCCTCATAGCTAGGCGGCGCAGGTTCACGTCCGCCACTTTCATCAAAATCCCGACTCGACACCAACGGAACAATCCTGTTCAAATCCGCCTGCTGCTCCCTCCTCCCTTTGCTCCTCCTTATCTCCCCCATGATCACAAAGATGAGATACAGCAAGAACATGATGCCTGCGCCGACACCATACGCAATCGCTTTTGTACGCGCGTTGGTTTCAAAAGGCGAGGCCGAGGCGAGTCTCAGCCCAAGGCCTCCGTTTATCATTCCAAGGACGATGAGTATACGGCCAAGCCAGAGGTGGCCATACCCTGGCGTGGTGCGTCCTGGCAGCTTGGTCGTTTCCCCGCTCTTCACCGCGGTCACCCTGCGTTTGTACAGGCTGTGGTGGATCAGGCCCAGGATCGGCTGGAAAAATGCAAGCACAAGGATGGCAATTCCGAGTTTGGTGTGAGGGTCCCGCCACATTGAGTAGGGACCGTAGGAGAGAGTTTTCGCAAGGTAGATCCCTAGCCCGACGGCGGCAATGTAGAGGAGGTAGGAGAGGGATTGGAGGATGGCGTGGATGCGGAGGATCCAGGGGGATTTCAAACCTAGGCGGATGAGGATGCCGCCGGAGGGAATGAAGCTGAGACGTATTAGCGGGGAATGTCAGAGGGAGGCGGCGGGAACTTACAAAACCCAGACCAAACTGGCGAGGACGGCATGTACGCTAATGATACGGGTAGTACGGTTTAGCTCTTCAGTGCTTAAGCCGAGGGCGGCTGGGTCAAGTGTTCCGTTGGAGTTGGAGTTGGAGTCACCGTCGCCGTCGCCGTCGCCGTCACCATCACAGTCGTAGCCCCCCCGGCCGCAGCCCCCCCAAGGGCCATTGCCGCCACCGTTCCAGTCTCCGCCGCTCCAACCCCAGTCCGCTTTGACGCCGTTGGCGGAGAGGAGGAGGAAAGCGGCTGTGGTGAGAAGGAAGCGGGCGTGTGTTGAGGCCAGTGACATTGTCATGGTTGTGGTGGTGCTTATCGTAACGATCGTTGGGTAAGTGTACGCAATACTCTTCCTTCAGAAGTGAGTGACGGACAGATGGAGGAGAGTGCAAAACAACACCACGCAAGAGAGAGAGGGAGGTGTGAGAAACGAGAGAGTAAATGCCACAGCATTAATTGCTTGGGAATTTGGGAGTTTGGACTTGGATATTTCCCAGCTGCGTGGCTGAGAGCGATAGGATACTTCCAATCTTAGACTGGATCAGCAGGAGTCAGGAACAGCAAAGTCCGGGATCTGCGTGCAAGCTCGTTAAGGCGGGATTCTCTAAACCGAATTTGGCGTGTTACATGTGGGATGTGCAACGGGTTTTGGGCGAGCTAGGTCGTGATAGGACAAGGGGGGAATGGAGCATGATGCCTAGTTTGAACATGATCTGTCGGGCTGTGCTTGCCGATGCTTTGATTTTCTATTTTCGTTTGGGGGGTCGCGGACAGCAGGAGGTGGAAAGAAGATATATTGCAATGCCCTTCGCTTGATTTGATGCTGTGCATTCATGTGCCATGGGCGTTTCCTGCTTTGCTCGACACCCGCATTGAATCCGGTCGCCATGGAGAGGGCGGTGTGCCGCGCGTCATTGGAGGAATTCGTTGCTTGGAAGATGTAGTCGTCGCAGATTTGGGGCCTTGTGATTGGTCCAATGTGACCAGTGGGATCGGGCTGACGGGGCTTAGCTCTCCGAAGCCGGTGCTGAATTTAGCATCCGATGATGAAAGCCGCCAATGAAAATGCTTGTAGTTTTCACCTACCGCACGGGGCTGGGAAGGCTTTGCTGACATGCATTTGAGCAACGCGACTGAAGTGGTTGTGCAGCCTTGGCCATGCAGAAGCCTGTGCTTCGTGGTTCGTGATGCATGACACTGGATGTTGCTTTGACGTCCAACCCCAGACACGTAGATTACCAATGCAATAATAGCTCAGTGTGCCTCGTATCAATATCTTCGGGCCGAAGAATGCTCGAAAATTCGGGTCCTTGCTCAGGGAGGTTGCAACGAAAACGATATGGTCCATCGGACCAGCTTCTCAGCAGCTCGATATCCAACTGAACATTTTCTGGCCTTTTTCGCCAGCATCGCCTTCGTAGCATCTACCTCCTCGACATCCTTCTCCTTCATGGTGTCCGGTCCATGATCGGGCGTCGGTAGCCGGAAGATTAGGTTTCTGCCGAGTATGATGTACAGCACGAAACACCAAGCATGATGATGGCTGTAGCAGCTTCATCGCCGTTCTCAGCCTTGGCTCGGGCAACACCGATGCCCAAAAGCTACGGTCAACACCGTGAAACTTGAGAGGCATGTTCGTCAGCCTAACGCGGTCATGGACCACGGTCAGTTTGCCCGTTCTCATCTGCTTGAACTGGTCCTACGGCTTCTTAGCTTACAGTCTACGTCACAGGCCCTTCAAGCCAGTGTCCTGCTAATCACCTTTGAGACGTGGCGGCACGTCATAAAGGACACGGGTTTGGTTTCTCATTGACTTACAGTGCATGTCTATGTTGATTGTGCAGCATGTTGCACCTGAATGCACCTCCTCAGAGCCTCAATGTTGCAACACCTGACACGACCGTATGTAAAGAAATTTCGTGCCTCGAGCATTTTCGGGGGGCTTTAGGGGTACACACGTGAGACCATAGTAATTTGGGCAGGAATTTGTACCTATTTGAGCCTCTCGTCGAAACCCTGTATTTGCTCTCGCAATCGGAGGGGAAGGCGCTCGCAATGGAGTCAAGATGGCTGGCGTTTGGTATACTTATTCCCGAGACTCCAATGCTCTTTATTGGTAGCCAGTCATCTGCAGCAAAGGAAATTTTGTAGGGGGATGAGAAGGCTCATGTACCCTCCCGAATACTAGTCGTTGGCGCATAGGGTTTCGGCTGACAGCTATGGTTTTCCTCCGGATAGCCAAGGTGGAGGGCTTTTCGACCACAGTCAAGCAACGGTGCACCGACATATCAAACATCCCACTCAACACTGAAGACAAAGCCAAACTAGCGTATGCGCAAATGTGCTGGCATGGACTCGGACAGCATATCTTCATGTCTAGATTGCTGAATTGACCTCCGGTGAATTAGGCCGACCGAGACGTTGTTGCCGCTAGACTGTATTAAGAGTCAGTGGCGTAGTAGTGGCCCATGAGAGCCTTTCATCAACTTCTTGTGCTGAAGGGGCACATCACCTTGAGTAGCTCAAATCGCTGCAATTGCAGGTATTCACGTCGTTGGCTAGCATTTCCTACCAGGACGTCTGCCAAAGAATGGATCTGGAGAGAAGATTGCTTGTTGATGCGGGGTCTGATGGTTATATATGGTGTAGCTGAGGTGGTAATATGTTGGCCGAGAGGTGCGTCCGAAGCTCGGTCTAGATACTGGGTGGTGAATACAAGTTGAGATATCCTGCATGCTTACGGTTCCGCATTCCTGCTGGCAAGTATGCTAGCAAGTATGCTAAGTCGATATTGCTGGGGATTGGCGCCGTCTTTGCTGGGACGAGGTCGCGCCTTCGAGAGCTTCCAAGGTAGTCCGGTGGATGGCAATCTTGCCACAGACGTAGTGCTCAAGATCTGCCTTTGAAGCATTGAGGTCTCCATTCTTCACAAGTGCATGCGAAGAAGAAGTTTTCGAGATCCTCGAGCATTTGGGGTTGACATGTTATAGGCCGGAACAAGATTGGGCGAGAGTAATACCACGAGTGCGCCAACTGCTGCCTTTGCCATGTGCTAGGTTCTTCGATGCTAGCTGAAGTGTTGCCTCGTCAGTCTATCCTCAGCACCGTAGAGCCGTGTTGACTTGATATCCCATGTGCACAATTATGCCAGAATGGAGAGGCTGAAATTGATGCCATCACGGGTACTGAAAGGCAATCGGTCGTTGGCTTGTTCCCATTGCACAGCGCTGAAGATATTCGTTGTGGCAGGAAGATCCAAAGACGTAGTGGCAAACAGTGTTGCCAATTTGGAGAATGCCATGGAGACAAGAGAGAGATGGAGTATCTTTCTCCTCTTCTTTGTCATCAACAAAGACCGACCGTACGATTAGAGATTCACAAACTCAGCATCATGTTGTTCATGCCCATAAGCTGACACTCTGCCGCAACAGAATCGACGCCCTCCAATCCGAGTGTTCAACTAAATACAAAGGAGACCTGCTTCACCTCAGGCAGATCTGTGCAACCACTCCAGCGCCTCAGTGGAGCTGAGGGACTGCGAGCGCCGGCCATGGATCTCAGCCTAGGCCTTGAAGGGTCCCTTGTAATCATCACTGGAGCAGGCGGCCAGATAGGCCGTGTCATTGTTGACGGTTTCCTAGCAGCAGGTTGCTACGTCGGAGCTTTCGATATCGACGCTTCCAAATTCATCAAACAGCACGAGCGACTGCACTGGGTCCAGGTCGATACAACAGATGAGGCCACAGTACAAGCCGCATGGACCGAAGTTCAGAAGCATTTCGACGAACGAATCCCAACCCTTTGTATCTGTGCGGCAGCTTTGGACTTGAGCTTTCTCGAGCATCATCGATCAGTTGTGGACGTGCCAGTTGAGCAGTTTCGGAGGACATTAGATGTGAACACGACAGGAACGTTTATTACGGCGAGGATGTGGCTAAAGTGTATCAGAGATAACATGGACGCTGACCCGCATAGGAGGTCTGCTCTTCGCAATGTATGTTTGATCATCATTGGCTCTGAGGCGGGGGTACTGGGTGTGCCTGGCAATGCGGACTACGCTGCGAGCAAATCAGCCATCCAATATGGATTGATGTTGTCTTTGGCTCCAGACGCTGCGAGACTGTTCGAGCGAGCACGAGTCAATGCTGTCGCGCCTGGCGCTGTCAACACGCCTCAGTTTCGAAAAGAGTGCGAGATTGACCCTGGGTTGGCCTGGTTGGATGCCGAGGCGACCGTGGCTTCCAGAAAACCCGTGGAGATGGATCATGTTGCGAGGACATGTGTAATGCTGGCAAGCGACAACTTCTCCGGGTCAACAACGGGTCAGGTCATTCGCGTAGACGGTGGCAAGAGCGGTCGGATGTACTGGGATCGAGAACGCAATCCGGTGTGGTGATGCCTGCTTCATGCTGTTGTTGCGTAGGTAAATCCTTTTGGCAGGCCTGGCCTTCAGGTTTCTTGGAGCAGCATCCAATCATCTTGAGGACATCTTTTATGTTTCCTGCAACCAGGAGGCTGCCTGAGTGAGCACTTCGGTTGCAATCGTTGACCATGAGATGACGGCATCACTAACATCACCAATGGACGGCAATTCATCGGTGCAAGTGGTTGCTGCAGGTCTGTGGGCGGATTAGCCATGTTAGCCCCACCGGACTAGGATCCGTCCTCTTCCATGGCTCGACGATTCATCTGCCGGGCCTGTCCAAGGAAGAGAGTATGAGGATGCCTTTATCAGCAGCCATCATGAAGAGATGACATTAGAGAAGTTCTCCAAGCGGTGATTTTCCTACTTGGAAACGCCTCTCCTGGTTGGGTTGCTAGGTTTCGGGCCCATCCTATGCATGAAAACGCCGGGATCTGCGGGATTTCTACCGTTCAGTGGGTAAAGACAGTTTGATTCAGGGCCCTCGTCTCTGGTTAGCTGCAGGTGATTTACAACGACATTGTCCGATGGCCTGGCATCAAGCAGTGAAGAGCGATGCAATTTTTGCTATGGCGTCATGTAGGACAAGCGAGTCAGCAGCAATTTTTCTTCAAAGGGAATTGTTCGAAGGGGGGGATTTTTGTGGGAGAGGCGAAGAAAATGTTCGCAGCATGGGAGAAAGACGTCGAGTTGAGCCAGCCGTGGCAGACCGAATACCAAATCTTGTTCCTAACTGTTCCTCATCTCCACCATTTGCCATTTTCAAAAGCATAGTAAGAAGAAGTCATCCCTACCCGGGTGGAAAGGAGCTCCATTTACATATGGGTGACGGAGGCTCTGGCGTGATGGGGCGATGAGATTGTCATGCTTGGCACGGGCAAGGATCCAGTTTGCGAAAGCACCCGCCTCCCGCACTGCGACTCTCCACATTGTTCGCTGTTGCTCGACTCTGAGGATCAGCCAGTGTCCTTGACAACACTACCTTTACTGACGACTTACTTTGAAGCTCATTTGGCTCGGCACGTAAAGTTTGGCCAGTTGTCAAACTCTCTGGTATTGTACATCGTGCGCCCAACCAACACTGAACATCTGTTCCGACACACAACTCCGTGGCGACCGACGTGAAAGACGAAGCGACTCGCCTTCTGTGGGCTTATTCCCATCGCTCAAAGAACAAGAAGCTATTGATTCTGCTTCAGCCTAAGGTCCGGCCGCGAACATCACCGAATCGAGGGAGTCCACGTTACACACTGCACAAATGATGCTATGACAGCATTGCGACGAATTTCAAGGCACGTTCGTTGAAAGCCGGAGGACCTTCCGAATCTGCCGACAACAATGGCAACTGAACAAGATGATGACATGTACCTGTTCAACGGCGACATGGGTAGTACGCCCAGCGCATTTGCGGGCCAGACCTTTGACAGCTTCGTCGATGCCTCCGCTGCTCAGAACGACGATATGATGAATGCCGAGTTTTTGAATCCAGACGATCTGGCGATCAAGAAAGAGTATGGTGGAAGCCCAAGAGTGAATCCTGCATACACACGAGGCTCAACGAGTTCGGCTTCAAGCAGCGACTCCTCTGGTTCTCCACTCCATCACAATAGAAACATTTCGACTGCTACGACGACGTCGCCGGTAGTGGGCAAAAATGACATGTGGGATACGGGCATAAATGGCATGTCTATGCCGATGAACGAGCAATATTCCGAAAATAGCAACCTGACGGGGATAGATCAAGACTTGGATCAGCAAATGGCCTCTGCTTTCGATTTCGACACTGCAGCGAGTACTCCCAGTGGTCTCGATAGCGCAGCAATGAATAGCGGCAGGGCTTTCGTGGGGAACCAGCAAATGAGAAGGACGGCCAATGTGATGAATATGGCCGGCACCAGGAATCTATCGCCTCGCATGACGGCCGCGCCAGCTTCCTTTTTCTTGGGTTCTCGAGAGGCCTCCCCGCTCAACTCCATGTTGCCGGCTAGTCAGGCTCCATCTCCATGGACCAAGCACTCGCCCTCCTCGGGCTTGGAGGAGACCTTCAATCATATGGGCGTGAATGGCGATTCTCCGGGAAATGCTACTTTCACGCCCAACATGCATATGAGCTACAACGACGCACAATTCTCCTTTGCACCAGAATCAAGTGGCACACCCTCCTTTGTGAAGGATATTTCCTCACCGCCTTCCACCATACATTCTCTGGACGGACAACCAACACTGCACATCTACCCCACCTCCCTCAAATCCAGAGTTGAGACGCAGATCCCGATCAAAATGACCCTGTGCCCTCTGCCACCGGGAATCAAGAAGCTGAGGTTGCCCACGCATACCGTGTCTAAACCAAAGTTTTTGGCCAAGCCCGACGTCGAAAGATCGCCAGATACGCTAGAGCTTTCGGTGTCCCTTGTTTGCACCAGTGCCATGCAAGACCCGCGCAGGAAGCAAAGGGCGCTTGCGCGAGCAAGAGGAGAAGACTTGTCTATCTACTCAAGGCCAAGCCCAGCCTCCTCGACGGGCTCCACCTCATCAAAGGACGATGATGACAAGCCTCTAAACGGCGGCGAGGTCAAAATCTGCTCAGGCTGCATTCAACGAGAAAGAAAGAGAGCATCCCGCAAAAAGCAAAAGAAGCCAGAGGAAGAGGAAATGTTCCAAAAGGATGAGGAGAAGCGAGTGGTGGTGTTCAACACCAATGAGGTCAAGGAGTGGGTGGAGGTGACACGAGAGACGCAACCACCCAACGATCAGTCACCGTTGCCGCCAGCTGGCACCATGCAAGTAGAACTACCCATGCGGATAGCCTGCTATTGTAGGCACCAGAACGAAAAGATGGGCTTTCAGGTCATATTCACGGTCAAGGACTTCCGTGACAGGGTGATGGCGCAGGCCATGACCAACTCGATCATGATCACGGATGACCACAAAACACACAACGCGCCACAACCACTACCTGCTGCACAAGCACCACAGATGCCACAGCCTCTGCATTTCCCGGGAGCAGGCGTCTTTACTGCAGGAGCGGAGATGCCTTCGAATGAAGCCCCAGGAACCAAGATGTTCAAGCAATCATTCTCGACGCCAGACTTGACCAGATTGCAGCATGGCTTCACTGGTCAATTTGCAGGTCCCAACAACACGCCCTTTGCCATTCCCCACGCATTTTCTGGCAACAGCTCAGCTACGCTCACACCTCGGAATCTCTCCCGTCCTGCGTCGCCTAGCGGACCTTCAGGCCCAGCCACGAAGCGACGGAAACCTAGTGGGTCCGGCAAGTTGCCATCCGGCTTGACAATGACTCGGTTGGACACGGTTCAGACCCAACCATCCGGGCCTGCGACAATGCCGAATACTGCAGCGTCTTCGCCATACGCGCCAAACATGCAATCTTTCATGGCGGGGCCCGACAATCGTAGCCCCCATCCTGCAATCCACCCGCGAGCATTCAATAGTCCGCCTACTCCTGGTGGCGATGGGACTTTTGCCAACTCGATCAATCGATCCTTCAGCCTGGAGAATCTACCACGACAAGCGTTGATATCTGCCCCCAGCTCACGACAGGCGAGTCGGCCTGGCAGCCCCCTCGCAGGCGCGCGAAATAGCTTTGGCCAAACCGACTCGGTATTCCCACAAGCAGTCAATCAGCAATTGATGGGCCAATCGTCACGCAGACCGGTACCAGTCATACACAAACTAGTCCCCGCTGAAGGTTCGACAAGTGGTGGGACAGAAGTCACTCTACTCGGTAACGGGTTCTACCAGGGTCTGGAAGTGATGTTCGGAGACACTGAGGCGACGACTACCACCTTCTGGGGAGAGAAGTGTCTGAATTGCATTGCGCCGCCAGCTGTCCAGGCCGGCATGGTTGCGGTCGTCTTCAAGCATGAGCATCCACATTACTCGACCGTCCAGACAACATCTCACGTCAGACATTCGTTCTTCACCTATGTGGACGATCGGGAAATTGAAATGCTGCGGCTTGCTTTGAGGACGATTGGTAAGCAAATGGGCACCGATGATCCCTACACTGCAGCGCAGCAACTGCTGCAGCAAAATCAAGCCATGGGCAGTGGCATGTTCCCGCCACAAGGCCCATACGGCGGCATGGTAAATGGAAATCAAAGGGCGAGTTCCGGTCCCGGATCTCAGCCGTTTGCGCCGCACGAAATGGAAGCGTGTTTGCTGAATATGTTTCGTCTGGCTAGACGACAGGTTGGCTCATCGCCCGTACAACTCGATTTGCGTCGTCCTACCGGTCTGACGTTATTGCATTTCGCCGCATCGCTCAACATGCCCACATTTGTTACGGCACTCCTGTCGGCTGGCGCAGATCCAAACGCACTTGACAACAATGGTTTCACGCCGATGCATCACGCTGCCATGAACGGACACGAACAACTCATCACGCAGTTGAGACTAGGCGGTGCTGACCACAGGTTACGAAGCATAAGGAATTTCGTGCCAGCAGACCTTGCAACGACACTGCAAGCATACCAGGCCACCATGCGACCATACCAACACTCACGATCGCGAAGCTCGGGCGCGAGCACACTTGGGCCTTCAAGTCGCAATGAAAGCTCAAGATCGCTAGGCTCATTCTGGGAGAATTCTTCCGTCCCTTACACCGAGTCTGACTCGGAGGCTGCGGAAGAAGATGGTGTTGCCAGATCGTCAGCGAGTAGCCGACGATTACCGTACGCTCAGCCTGTGCCACAATCTACTTCACGTCGCGGCAGTCGACAGCATGAATTTGCATCTTCTCAAGCAATCGTCCACACGGCACGGCAAGCACAAGACCAGCCTGCTTCACCATCGACACTCATGAATGCTTGGCGACAGCTGGTGAATATGACCCAGGCACAACAGGCCCAACTCGCGGAGCAGATTCAACATTTCCAGGACAACATGCCAGCACTTCCATACCTTCCACAACTTGATTACCAGGGCAATGGAATGATGAGAAGGATGAGCTCCTTGTTCCCTCAACGATCGAGTCCCCTACCAGCGTCTAATGCAGAGCTTGATGAATCGTCCTCTCCAGGCTCAAGCGCACCACCTTCATACGATGAACTCTATCCGGCAGCTCCTTCTACCTACGATGCAGACAAGAAAAATGCTTCAGTGATCCGGGCTGCCGCCGAGGCTGCTATCGATCAGCACTTTGCACAGCAGGAGGATGCAGATACCTTGACCAAATCACAAGATAAGTCGATGTTTACAAAATCCGAACGCAACGAAGTCAAGCGTGTGAATATCAGACAGGATCTCAAACTGTTCTTCTTTTGGGTAAGTACCATGTCCGCTTTTGGCCGCCGGATGACTAATATGACTAGATTCCTCTACTTGTTCTGCTCGTCGGACTCATGATACCCAACTCTCCAATCTCAAAGGCTATGTCCGCAATCACCGAGCGATACATCGCTCCAATGATGGTTCCAGTTGCATGAAACATCCCCAAGAATTATGGTTTTGCCGTTTGGCAGCGATCACTCTCTAATCTAGCATGTATCACGATTTGGTAGGACAAGTGATGGGGGTGGTGGAAAAGACAGCTATCAGAGCATGATATGCTTGTATCAATTGATAGCGAGGGTGACTTTACATGAGAGATATTCTTGTTACTTTCAATAGAGCGTTGAAGCCGTTTGATGAGATATCTATATTCATCCGCTGTATTACTTGACTGGGTGGCACGTTTAGAAGCCCTTGACACTGCTCTTGGCGAGCATTTTTCCCCAGCTTCCGAGGACACTTCCCCGCATCCCCTTCATCGTCACTCGAGGCACACGATTGGCGGCCTCAACAGATTCACGAGATGCCTGGCCAGTAATGCATAGTTCGAACAGATGTCTAGTGACCGAGGATGAGTGAAGACGATGCTCGAAGTGAAGCCTACGAGCAGACCAATGTTCATGAGGTTTACAACAAAATAGCAGCACATTTTTCATCCACACGATACAAGGTTGGCACGGGATGATGAACATCGGGTAGATGACCAATTGACAACTTTCAGCCGTGGCCTGTGATAGACGAGTTCCTCCGTAGTTTACCAGCAGGATCGATCGGACTCGACGTTGGGTGCGGTAACGGAAAATACCTGACCGTCAACAAAGATATCTACATTGTGGCATCTGACCGGTATGGCGGCCTCTGCGAATTGAAAAAAACCCCTCAAATCCGCTGACATTTGACAGATCCACCGAGTTGACCAAATTCGCTGCTCAGCATGAACCACATTCCACAATCGTGGCAGACATCCTGTCGCTCCCACACCCGCGGGCCAGGTTCGACTTCGCCATCTCGATTGCCGTGATACACCATCTTTCGACCCCCCAACGCCGAATTGAGGCGGTGCGGTCTATCCTCCAGACCCTGAAGCCTTCAACCACGGAGTCTACGGCTGGACAGGCACTCTTCTTTGTCTGGGCTCTGGAGCAAAAGAGTAGCCGGCGTGGCTGGGACGAGGGCGACAATCAAGATCAGCTGGTGCCCTGGGTGCTCAAAACCGAAACCAGCGTCGAAAACAAGCCGACTGTGTACCACCGATACTACCATCTCTACAAGCAAGGAGATCTGGAACGCGACATAGTGGCCGCCGGGGGGGAAGTCGTCAAAAGTGGTTATGATCGAGACAACTGGTGGTCTATTGCCCGAAGGCATGAATGACTATCTATCGTGGTAATGACATGCTCGAAAAGGAGGGAAGCTAAGCCACTGTTCATACACAATTCAATCTCGCTGGCATAATATGGTTGCTTGCAGGTAAGCGGGTATCCTCCTACACCAAAAAAACGCTCTTTCCCTTTGTCAACGCCCAATGAATGTTTCCCCACAGCAATGCAGCCTAGCCTCCTCGTCAAGATTATTAGCATACAGAGTATTGCATATGCGGGTCATGGTCGTCGTAGGAAGTAGTCCGGTTGGTGTAAACTTCCCGGAGGAGGCGTTAGGCTTTGGCGAGAGTGCGGCAAGCCCGTTGAGTATGGGGTCCCGGGGGTTCGATCGGGGAAGGGATATCCTGACGTGGGATGGGAGTATGCCGGCAGACCTGCGGTCAACTCGGCGAGCGACGGCAACTGCTGAGTGCCCGATGATGAGCCGGAATTTCCTCTGGGCCTCGACGCTGGAAGACGATTGTTTGGCCGGGAAATGGAGCAGTGGTTGGGGTTGGTGAGAGTGAAGGGGGTGACACCGGCTCTTTTGGCCATCTCATGTTCACCCATTTGCCAATGCATGGCTTCGGCAGCGCGCCATGGGATCGCCATCTCTTCAGCGATTTTGGCCCACATGTCGGCTTTAAATCTGTGGCAGCAACGGTCAGCAACATGTCTCGTGTGTTGTAAAAGAGGGATCTGGTAGGGCATACCTCTCATACAGCCTGGCGAGCTTGTTTTTACGATCTTCATCCCACTCACTCCGTCGCTCCAGGTAGTTCTGGTAGTGAAGGCGACATGAGATGGCACTTCGACCGGGCAAGTGTTTGCTGATATCTTCCCATTTCATGCCTTCGCCACGAAGCTGGATGATCTTTGCATCTTCCTCTGCGGACCACTTGGACTGCTTCTTTGCTGGGGAATCCGACGCCAGGCTGGAGTTTCTGTCGGCAGGGCGTTTCGCCGGTATCACCGACGATGTGGATGGCACTCTCAGCGTCTTCGGAGGGAAAGATTGTGCGGCTTTGCTGGAGGGTGCAGAATCCGAACGTGCCAACGATGGTGGTGGCGACGGCCTGGATTTTGATGCCGCCTCGTCGTCCTTTGGCTTGAGGAGCAGAGCGATATCCACGTTGGAAGAATGGTGCCAAGGTTGGCCACAAGGATGTGACGAGGTGGGTAAATGTGGTTGATGGATAGCCAGACTCATTACAGGTAGCAGGGAGATGAGACTTCCTATATCTTCAATTGAAGTGGTTTGAGGGAAGAGATGATCAAAAGGCTGGCCTCTCAGCTCGCCAGTGGTGTCGGCGATGAGTGTGCAAGAGGGTTTGTCAGAGATTAATGGGTCAGCCGAATCTCGGTAATCCTCTGTGGCAGGACAAGAACTTGATCTTTGATGGGTAATTGGGAGCGGATTTGGGATTCTTCGCTGGGCTACTGGTCGTTGCTGGCGGTCTGCTAGGGGAATACGAAGCGTGGATGGACATCCTTTATGAACTCGAACGATTCGATCAGTCGGTGTATGAGACGGGTGGGTCTTGGATTTGGGCCATGCGCTAGCATTCCCAGGCTGGTTCCAAGATTGCGAATTGGTTCAGGTACGAGCAGGGGATTGCGGGTAAGGAGATCGTGGTTATTCCAATGTGGATGGAGCCGTAGCGCAGTGGGTTACATGAGCCAGCTGGATGCAGGTTTGGGTCAAGATTGGGCAGCGAGACGCCTCATGGAGGAGGCGCCTGTGTTTGATCATTCTGCTCTGCGCTGTGGATCCGGATTTGGCTCGCCTTCTTTTAGCCTTGCGCTAAGAACAGCGGGCGATCCTCTCGCTGGGAGCATAGTGCTGGAAAGGAACTAGCAGGGTTACGAGATGCGGATCAGGTGCAATGACCCAAGACGGATGGATCCCGTGCACTGAAGAACACTGTTCAAGCATATTGCGTCAAAACTAGCGAAACCTACATCTCCGAGATGCAGCAAGCAACCGGAGACGATGGCCTTGACCCCAATGGAGGCACAGGAGCTCGACGTCGACAAGATCAAACGAGCAATGACCTACACATCCCGGCAGGCTTCTTGTTACATCATATCGGTGACGAGATTGCTCCTTTCGGGCCGTTGATTCCATTGCTTTCTGACCGCCACTGCACAGCATATTAGCACCGCGCTACGGCTGGCCGATGGGACCGTCATGGTTCATGGGGAACCGCAGACAGGTCAGGTGCTGGGCCAACGCATTAGCCACACGGTGATGGCAAATGCAATCCATTTGCTGCCCTCAAGCTATGCAGCAAATGACTTGACTCGACACTGGGCGAAGTTCGACTTATCTTGCTGCGCTGGAAACGGCGGTGTGGACACCGCTCCCGTGGTTCCCAACTTTCTTGCATCATTGGACACGCAGCCATCAACATCGCCTTTGCCCTCATCCATTGCGTCGGCCCGCCCACCCTACGCTAGTTCCTTGCTTCAGCTGTTCGTTGTACTCGCAGGCCATCTCTCTCTTGAAACTGCACACTCCCCATGCCGACCACGCGTCCTTCTGGAGAAGCGGTTGACCACAGAATCACGACGGCGAAAATGCAGCTCATCCTGAAACCTAGTCTCCCAGCGATGACGCATTGCTCATCATCCTGGGCCCCCAGTCGCCCGGATTTGCCCAGAATGGATAGCGACAAGGGTGTTTCCCCCATACATGTACCACCAGTCAATTGTGGCACCCTGCAAGACGGGACGGGATTTGCTGGCACGTCACCATAATCTCGTCTAAAGGGGGTAAGCTTGTCCACAAGAAAAGCTGTCGACTCCTACATCTACGCTGGGTAGTGTGCAATCATAGTTCGATCTGCCAAGGTCCTTCACGTGTGGCAAACCACGGACTGAGCCGCTTAGCTGTCGTTGTGCTCATTGGACGCACTGCTGCAAAGCCTGCCGCTTGGCTCACACTGCTTACCAGGCAATATGCGAACGGGTTGTTGGCTGCAGGTCTTTTCTTCTGCTTGGACGGGTGCTTTCTTATTCCTCTTCTTCACGAATGTTGGCACTGCCCGAAAGCGAAGCAACTTGCTTTTGTGGTGCTCACATCCGGATGTGTCTATGAACGCCAGCCAGCGATGAACACGAGAACACCCCAAAGACGGAGTGTGCATGGGTTAATCTTGTGCAACTGCATCGTTCGCTCGCTTTATGCAGCCGCTTCCCGACTGTCCCCCGAATCCATCGCCAACCTTTCCCCAAGAACCCTAGGTGGGTGGGTCTTCTGGCTTCGTTCCTCGCGTTTTCTAGAACAACGCCTATTGCGTGAGGGGTTTACTAAGTGCAAAACTTAGCCCTTCTGCTGTCTTCCCAAATTGAGGTGGACCTGGGAGGTCACATTCCATCATTCTGACTTGATGAGAGTTGATTTGGCAATGGCAACCTTGACCTGGGCGTCTCTCATGTGGAGAGGCTATGTGTAATGATGGGCCCATCGGACCACATGGCGACCATGTGCTCAACCTGCATAAGCTGGCCATCAATCTTCTGGCGTTCCTCCCCCTGGAGTCCTGCAATGCAACCCCAAAACACCGATGTTGGAACGCCCATTAGATCGCAATACTCAAAGCGCATGCACGAACATCGTATAGAGCAAGTTCATCATTAAGCGATCGGCCATTTTCATCTACACCACCGTTTCGGGAATCCTTTTATTACTGGGTCAGCCAACAACCCGAAATCCAGGTCGAGAAAGCTAATATTCCGAGGTGTTTGTATTCAAAAGCTCTTCATCACTGGCCACAGCGGTTCGAAACCACTCGCTGGGGCCCGCCCGTCTTCCTGCCGTTTCGGCTCAAGCAAGCCAGCTCTTTTGGCGTGTCGACATCATCATGTGTTCCCCTCTCGCCACTCCCACACGGGCTGAGGTGGAATATCCGATCTGGCACACCCACTCTACTGGTACGAATGGAGCAGATGGTTTCTGATATCTGTATCCACTACGTTTGAGTCCCGTCTCACTTGCCGAAGGCATTTGTCCCTGCATTTATGGTCCCCCGCCACAGGACTCCGTCAACACCAAAGACGATGCCCATGTGCTTTGGAGCTCAGTCAACACCAAAGACGATGCCATGCGCTTTGGAGGTTACTTGCGTATGAGGCCGTATGTGGCAGCCTCTCACCACAAAGCGGACTTCCATAGACGGCCAACGCCAGGACACATTTTTCAACTGGGCAAGGATAACACTTGATACCCAAAGACCAAACGTGTCACTGGCAGCTCTATGGCCTAACATCAACTACCTGTACATGGTTGGATGTCAGGATGGGATGAATTGAGCGTCTCATCTCCTAGTGCAAATGTCCCGTGTTCCCTAGCCTGAGTCCGGCCGGGTCTCGTCAACTGCGTGCAATTCTCAGCGCACTATGTTCGGTGGCGAATGGAAAAGGGTAAGGAAACTTTTTCCCTGTGACTATTGACTGAGATAGCACTGAGCGATCCGTGAAGGCCCCATCTCAATGCCAGGAGAAGGGGTGCTTCATGCAGCACTATTCAAAGGGTGGATTACCTCCCTTGTTGCCACATTGGTGACTAAGATCGACGGCAGTTGCTGACAACTCGAGGTGCCCCAGCTCTTTGGAGCCGTCGGCCCGAATGAACCCCTTCCACTTACGGATGGGTAAAATGTCGAGGAGTGCTCAGTTTATGCATTATCTGGACCCTTTGGGACGGCGAATGCTCAAAGAGTGTGTGCACTATGTGGCCGCAAACGCCTCCCGGTATGCAAGTCGCTTGGATAGGAAGTCAAAAACAAGGCGCTAAATTTCCTAAGCGTTGGTAAATGCTTGGATCAATTACTCGCAGAAGTGCTCGACGCCGTTGCTTCACGTTTCTATTCTCGATACATGTATGAATCGACCGATGCAGGTTTCAAAGTAACCTTTCTGCCCAGGGCCTTTCACAACAGCATAATGCGACATAACACGTCATTGATAGCCTTTCAGGTTCGTTTCCCGTTCCCTCGCTTAACATGACCCTCATTACTTAACCGATGGTCCCGACGATTTGGCAACCTTCGCGTGGTTAAGCGGAGACCATGGTCTCGGATACGCACTAAGGCCTGCCCTCAATCTTAAGCGAGGCTAGAAAAGCAACAGTGAAAGGTAAATTGGTCCCCAGGGGAGTTGAGACTTTTAATTTTCTGATTTTGCCACAGTGGACTACGAGAAATCCCCCTGATCTTTCGATCTTCCTCAACCTTCTGGAAGAACTGTGTTTTGTAGAACTTGCTTTCCAGGTATGGATAGCTCTCTACTGGCACTCGCACTTCAGAAATGAGAAACGGCTGGAAAACACCACAGCCCCCGGACACGGTGGGTGACTTACGACCACCTTTTCAGGAGACCAAGGGCATACCAATTCTGAGGGTGTAGCCCCAGTCCAACCTCGAAAATGCAGATCACGAAGATCGCCCCTCACGTTACCTCACGTTACCTACCAGTGCTGCGAGTCAATATTCACCAACAGGGGTGATCGGCAAAGAAATCCGGCTGAGTTTGACGTGGTCACATGAGATGTTGATCTCCGTTCGTGCGTAGCGTTTTGATGGATGTGGCAAACTAGTGTGGTCCACTTTGAACGCCTCCGAGTCAATTCCAGCTGCTGGACAGAGCCAATCTCCCTCATTCGCTGCCAAAAGGGCCATGAAAGACGCCCTTCGCCGTCTCAATTAATCCATATCTCTCTGAACTTTATGCATCTGGGAAGCGACTATAGGACATAGTTTATTTCTTCACCCCTCCAATACCATTCAGACGGAAAACCCTCTCCTCCGCTTGCGGGGGACAGATGAAACGACCTTCTCTGGAGCCTTGACTAGAACGAACCCGTCATCACCACTAGGAAAACTAAGCAAGGCGAGTGCGGAACATACAACAACTTGCCGCGACGATTTCATGGTTGATCCGGCTCCACTGCCAGGCATCCTCTGTGCAATTGTCAACAATGCGAGTGATTACATCCAAACACTAAGAAGCATCGCCTCCTTTGGAACCCTTAGCTGCATGAACGAGAACCACCTCGAACGCACGCATTCGCAGTGTAGGCATGCATGCCCTGATCTTGTCTTAGAAACTAGATGATTACTGTGATCCAATGTGGATGCGACCAAGATCAGTGAAGCCAAGGTTGTCCTGGCTGCGGCCATGCTGTGCATGCTGTGCTGTCAAAGCTGTCATCCAGAGCCAAATCCAAACCCTACCCTGCCCTCGCAAACTGTTCATCCCGGACATCGGATTGGGCAAAATGCATACCAACCACTCCATCCGCTCTTCACACTCATCTTTACCTGGATGCTGCAATTTACTGACATTTCCGGATTTTGTATCCAATAGCATTCTGTCACCCATCCTTGAACCTGGAAGATACAGCGAGTATGCGACAGTCCCAGGGACACATCCCATCCTCTATCACATCGTGGTGACTGATCACAGAACTGTCGATAGGCTGAGACATGGCTTTTCGAGGCGCTCAGCTCTCAAAGACACAATCGTCGTCCTGGAGCCCCATCATGGCTCAGCTGTAATCTCGACCGTGACCCCGTTTACGTACAATGATCAATGGCTACACTTCCCAGCCTCTTCCAACAAGTTGGGGTACATGCCCCATCTCACCTCAGTGTCAGGCTGTCGCCCCCTCTGTCGGGCCTGGCATCACCTCCATTGCTTAGCAGTTCCCTGAAACCGGAAGCGCTGCAACACGGATGATCCCGAATCAGTACTCACCACTCGAGCTCGTGTCGAAGATCGTTAGCCAGGTTGAGGCTGTCAGCACAATAACCGGAGATAGTTCCCGATGGTTTACATTCCAACATCGTATTCCTCCACAGAGAACATCTCATACTATCACTTCTGTGTGAATATTTTAGGAGCAGGCGACGCACTGGGTTCTCATTCGTACCCAACAGCTGAGGCTGCAGCGTTTCGGCCAGAATGATGCCTCCATCGTCGTCGGGATCGTGACCACTATCGTTTTCCTGCTTTCTATTTCTGCGGTCTCCATGCCCCTCGTCCTATCAACTGAACAGACAGGGGCGTCATGTTGCTCGCTCCCCAGAAGATGTTAGTGGCCAATCGGACCTCTTCCCAGCAGCCACTGCGCAAAAATATGTCTTGTACATTGTACACATCTCGCTCACCCAGCCACCATGAGCTTTCTGATTCACCGCCTTTGGAAGGAGCTGTGGGGACCTCCTCTCTGCTCAGCTAGGTGGTCGTTTGGAGAGGAATAACCCAAAATACCTTCAACGGACATACTTGCATGCGGGCGGTGAGGTATCCTTGATCAAGCTGCCGTTTGTCTGGGTGAAATAGTTGGCTGTGGCTGGTGGGCTGGGAGCTGGGGACGCCAGAACTTGTGTGGAGTTGGCGTCAACTCTTGCTGCCCAGTGCAGACGGTAGATCAAGTAAACATCAAGGAGAGCCAGGCGGGCCAAGGAACTTGATGGATCTGTCTGTTTGTCTTCGGGAACGAGATATGCCCGTAATTACACCGTTCGAGCTGGCGATCAAGTGTCACACTGTGGCTTTCGAGGAGAGAGACGATGCTGACGAACCAAGTACCGCACTGCTGGGTACTTTTGGATCGGCCCCATCTGGACGGTCTTTCATTCGTTACAAAATTGCAAATCAGAGGTGGAGGAGCAGTTTGGTTGGCTGTCAAGTTTTGGACGTTGTGTGCGAATCAAGTCGATGGCGCCGCTTTAGGTCAAGCCGATGGCGTTCTTGGTATAGGCGCTATGTAGTGGCTGCGGCGCGGGGCAAGTGGGAAGGGATGAGAAAGGAGTGAGGCTAAGAATTGTGGGGTCTGGAGGTGGATCTGGAAGTTCATTTTGTGGTTCAGCAAATGTTTTATCTGGTGGTTGGGTTCGACTTGGCGGTCTCATTTGAAGGTGTGGGCAACATCCGATTCCAAGCTTTACATACATCTCAGACATGGTACGTCGATCATATGCTGAACAGATTTTGTCGGTGGAAGGGAATGTGAAGGCGGCTGGGGTGTAGGGGTATCGTACTGGTGACCATGAAGGAGAGTGTTGTGAGAGATGGGGAAAATAACTTTCCTGTCATCGCCGAATTAGTCCATCAGCTGCAGTATGGGAATCGTGTTGCACAGGAAGACCCTGAGCGGATACTGCTAGCAATGGAGCTGATCGCAATCTTCCACGCTGATAGCGTTTGATCTTCTGCCGTTCCATCAGTCGATGGCCAACACATATCGTCAGCAGTATTGATGGTGTGATGAGAAGGGTGCGCATGCATTCGGCAGCGATGTGCGCTCTGACGAACGAAAATGGCCAAACAATATGGGTACAGCTATCGGGGTTTGTCCAGACTAATGCGAATGGAGCCAGAATAATGACAAATATGCTGTTTGCTTGCTCAGCACAATATCTGTACTAGACCATGACATGGTGCGGCGCTCATTGATGACCATGAAGCTAGATTGATGGTCTGCCACTCAGGAGGGTGGTGAGCTTAAATTCGAAACTTGATGATTCTGAAGGACGCCAACA
Organism: Arthrocladium fulminans; assembly: GCA_003614865.1. Classification (NCBI taxonomy): domain Eukaryota; kingdom Fungi; phylum Ascomycota; class Eurotiomycetes; order Chaetothyriales; family Trichomeriaceae; genus Arthrocladium; species Arthrocladium fulminans. The sequence goes on from QXWJ01000016.1 coordinate 147,022, forward strand.
TCCAAATACATCACAGTCTCGAGGTCAGTCGCTACTCCGGCAGGAGCCTCCTCAATATCTTGCCAGAGGCGTTTCGAGGTATGTTGTTGACAAACATGACTCCGCCTTTGAGGTGCTTGTACGTGACCGTCCGTGCAGAAACCCATGCACAAATTTCACCAGCATCTGCACTGGAATTCTCCTTAAGAACAACATATGCTCTTGGGAAGGTCTGCTCGAGTCCGGCGTGATCTTGACAGGTGTAGCCAACGACAGCACAGTCACGGACCCCTGGATGAGCTTGAATCTTCTCCTCCAACTCCTCTGGAGACACTTGCCAGCCATTGACTTTCATAATGTCTTTGATTCGTCCTTCGATGAAGACTTTACCGTCCTGGTAGTAGGCACGATCACCAGTACGATAGTATCCTTCGCCGTCGAAAGCGCATTCACTGGCCGTAGGATTGTCTCGATAGGCGAGGAACATGGAAGTGGACTTGATCAGTGCTTCGCCACGTTCTCCTTCCTGCGAGACAACCTGACCACCAGTGGATACCAGCTTGAATTGAACATTTGCCGTTAGTTGACCAACACTGCCACTGTGATCAAGCTCCTTGACCCCTGTCAAGGTCACCCATCCTGTCTCGGTGGTACCCCAGCATTGTAAAATGCGACATTCTGGTGACAGGTGTTCATAGAGGGCTTTCTGGATTTTAGGATTCATGGGGGCGCCTGCACAAATCAATTGCTGCAAAGAGTGCAATTGGCTTCCGAGCTTCGTCCCATGTTGCACCAAGGACGAAACAATGGGGGGAACAACAAAGGTGTCGGTAATCTCGAACCGATGGACTGCATCGACAAACTCATCAAGGCGAAAGCGAGGCGAGAAGTAGGTCGTGATTCCACATCGTAGAGGCAGCACAAAGGCGGCATTGCCGGCGAATGTGTGGAAGATTGGCAGGCATATCAGTTGTGAGGTCTGCCATATCGTTAGCATGTGGAACGTAAAGGTAGTCAACACATTCAAGAATTACCTTCCCTTCTCTCGACTTATACTGATGCTCCAGCATGACCGATTGTGACACCAAGTATTGATGCGGGATGACAGCCGCCTTCGGCAAGCCCGTTGTTCCGCTGGTTGTGGCATGGAGGGCAGGGGTGGTCATCTCTTCCTGCCGGCTCAAAACTCGCCATTGCTCGTGCCCAAGGGTCCAAATACTGCTCAGCTGGCGGTATCCATTGCTGGAGTGATCTTTGGACGGCACATCCGAGTGGATGCCATCACTGCCACCTGAGTCGATATCCTGCTTGTGGGATGTGAGAAGGTCGTCATTGAATGTGAAGATGGCTTCGGCAGCAATTTGGCATTCTAACGCCGCTTGAGCGATGTTGTTCAAGCATGTTTCATGGACTATGAGAAATCTGGTGCCTGTAATGGTGAGGTGATGTTCCAGCTCCGGTACCGTGAGCGAGGGATTAGCACCAGCGGCAACTCCACCAGCCCCAATCACGCCTAGCCACAGGCACGGATACAAGATCTGCAGGTAACTCGCATGTCAGGGTTGTTTCTGATCTTGTGTAACTTCTACCTTTTTAGCCCCTTTGGATCAGATTGAAACTTACATTATTGTGGCTGCAAATGGTCACACAGTCTCCAGGTCTTAGCCCATTTTCTCGGAGCCCTTTACAAAGCCTCTGGACGCCATCACGAGCAGTGGATGCGGTCACGAATTTCGAGGGGTCTTTGGCGTCTATGAATATCTGGCATCAAGATCAGCGGAGCAATCATTGAACGGAAGAAGGCCTACCGGTCTTTCCAAATCGTACGATCCCAATTTGCTGAATGCGAAACTGACAATGTCGGTGCTGGGTAGCTTGAGGGATGTTTCAGAGCTCCGAACGGACGTCTGAGACGACCCCTCCGTGGCTGAAGGCATGGCTGAAGGCATGATTGATATTGGATAAGGTGATACAGATCTTGACGTTTGAACGGAGAATTGATGGGTCTGCAATCGGGAAGATGCTGGTTATGTAGGACGAAGAATGTGAGAAGAAACATGGGTGTATGCGGTGTAACAGTGAAGGTCTGGTTGAGGCCCTCCCAATCCTTGCTGGTAAGTGAATGTTACAGCCGCAAGCCATCTTGCAATGCACATGCTCGAGGAGATGGCCCTTCCACCTTGTAGGAAAGAGTCTGGGCTATCTTGCAAACCTGGTTACGTCCGGCGCTGGTAGATCGGAGAATCAGACTGTTGTGGACTGGCGTCTGCTATCTTTCAGTGTTGGTATGGGCACCCATCTGCATAGCATCGGAAGGAAGAACTGGCCAGTGTTCTCCTCGATGCTGAGCTCGACGGATGGAAGATTTCATTTTGATTGCCCGAATCCGCCTATGTTCCCAAAACAAAGGGATTGACCTATCACACAGAATGCACTGCTGCGCATGGCAACCGTGAGGTCTGAGCGAAGCATCAAAGCTGATCTGTTGGTATGTGACCAAAATAGTCAGTTGCGCTTCCTGCGATGAAAATGCAATTGGTCATTTTGCCAGCTATGACGCCTCTCCTCCAGACGGGCTTTGACATGCAGGGTCACTATGTAACGTACCTCAAGGTTCCAATGTGTGGTCAGTTCAGATGGATGCTCACAGACCAGCAGTTCAGAAACGCCAGTAAACTCGGAGCCAATGGCGTGCCCTTTCTCCCAAGATCAAAGCAAGGAGCGAGAGAAGAGAGAAAGGTCATTGGTGCCCAAAGTTGGGAATTGAATTCGACCATGTCGTGGCCCGAAACTTCGACACTCTTGACCTTACTAATTTCCCCTACTTCCAAGTTTCATCACACTCAGCAAGAGCATCTGTGGTACCGAGAACTCATTCTCTGGTGCAAAAACCTTTCCAAACCAAAGTCCACGAGTCCTATCAGATTGTACTTAGCCATCAACACCTCGCCTACCTCACCTCAATTCTTCCTCTTCCGCGTTCGAGCTACCACATCCTCGTACCTCCGGAGCACTTTGTGGCTTCCGTCATCCCACTCAACATCTACATCTATTCTGTTCTTCATAGAACACACCATCACATTGTGAAACAGGAGGTCGACGTCTATCACTCATCTGTCATGGGGCTGTGACTGTATTTTCTCAAAAGCTAGACTTCCGAAGACATTTTCCAACGGCCAAATCTCACACCACGCACAATTACTGCCAAAAAAGTTGCCTGCTATGAAGGTCAGCTCACCAAACAGCAACAGTGGCGACTTCTCCAAGATCCGGTCACTTATACAAAGCTTTACCAACATTCTTCCTGCAAGATGCGTTCACCTCGTTTCCATCACAAAGCCAGCCATATTACCGCAGGCATTCAAACAAAGCAATGCCGCACCATTATCAGAGGCATTCTAGCCCATGCCACAATACCCCATTCATCTCAATGGAAACCCTGCCTTTGTTCCCCTGCTGAATAGTTACCGACCCAATCACCTCTCGGCCTTTGCTTCATCAACGTTGGCATGGCGCCATCTGCCTTTGCTACCAAGGATAACGAGCTGCAAAGCGGTGAACCCGACCTTGAAAGGATGATTGACGGAATCCGCAAGACATGCCCTTCGAGCCGTAGCCAAACTCAAACTAGTTGTGAGAAAAGGGGAAAGTCTACAGCAAGGAATCATCCACTATCCAGCTCGTCAGCTTCAACTCGCTAGGAAGAATGGAAAATTACATCTCAATCTCCGATACCCATTTACACATCCTTCTCAGTTTAGTCGGCTGAACGTACTGGTCGTCGCTGCGAACACTTTCGTGGTAGCCCTTTGACTGTACTCAGCCGTCTTTTCAACTTAGACGGGCAGCTTCTGGGTACAGCTGCAGCTGCAAACGTCTTGGCTGCTGTCCTCATTCGACAAGGGTTAGTCTCTGCCTGCCATTCGCCAGCTTCGGTAAATTTCTACGACCTCTTCCATTCCGAACACGACGACCGACCGCAAAGACCTGCCATCTAGGAGGAGTACATTCTGGTGCAAGCATGGCTGCGAGGGTTTTGGTTCGGAATACTCAACATACCAACAATTCGATCTTGGAAGCTAGGAGCATCCTATGGATTGCAATCATCCTTGATGCCTTGCCAGCATTGTCGTCTTCTCGCACCCGTTACTGAAAGCCAAGTTCCACAATACTTGGCAAGCAATGCATAGATTTGCGGATGGACTGCTGCTGGCCATTCCGCGTACATATGATCCTTCGACGGATGCGGCAAGGCGGCAAATCTCAACCCTCAAGTCGATGGCTGAGGTTCTGATCCGGAAACCAATACTCTGACATCTCTTTGTCGTCACCACAGCGCTCATCCTCCCCTGACTTCGACTGCGGAAAGTGTCAGCACGCGCAGAAGCTCTATCATCAAATCATGCAATTCGTCTGCCCTTCGGTTATAGGAACTTGCCTGCAAGTGCAGCACCTTGATTCTCTGACGAACCGCTGAAGGAGTGGCATGCATTCGCTGGCATACCTGAAGAGGACGGTGATTGCTTCTCTGTGCTTGTATCCACGGCTGGAGATTGAACATCCGAGATGATTGAATCACCTCCGAAAGAGCTGTGGATAAGAGGCATACCTGTCAGGTACGTCCTCCATATCGCACCAATTTTTCAGACGCTGGCTCTGGTCCCACTGAGTCTGGCATTGGTCCAACACTGTCCTCGCCATTCAAAGATTATCTGGCCGACGCCTGATCCTCTACATATATGCTAGAATGCCATCGTTGATCAAATCTAGCAGACAGATTCGAATGCTGTCATCGTCAATACATCCAATGCTAGTTGACCAGATCTAGTTCGAAAGGCGTACAAGATGTATCGTGTCTCAAAGACAGAAGCGGTATTCATTGTTTCGAATCCGAAAGTGACGAGAAAAGTCGTATATGGGTTTGGGGTTGAGGGAGATACTGGTCTTGGCACCTCTCTTCGATTCATGAGCGGTATAACAAGTTCATACCTCGTCTTTCAACAAAATGCTCTCGGAGGAATCCCTCAACAAAGCCCTGCCACTCTACACATGCTGTATTCTGATATTGGGGCATACATATACGACATTGCAACATCCAGATCAATACGGAGGCTGGAGGAGCCACGATATGGTAGATCGGCAGGTTTGAGGTTGCAGTAGATGAGTATCATGATCTCAAATGGGGCCAATGGGGGTGGATGAAACTGGCTGCGTCCACCGCAGGCTTGCATCGACATTTGAATGCGTTTGTTTTGAGATAGGAATGACATCGATGGACGTTAATTTATTCGATGAGTCTGCTTTTAGACGAAACATGGTAATTTTCGTGCCAGTGAGGTAAACTCTGGCTGCAATAGATTGGAAGATCAACCGGAGGGCGAGTGTGCAATGAAATCTCAGAAGCAGTCGCTGGATGAAGTAATGCAAGGTTGGTGTACACTGCTTCACTCGCAGATAACAAGGATGCTAGCAGAGCAGGTAAAAGTCGGAAAAGATCGAATATGCAAAGGCGCACGTATGCCTACCTGAAGGAGCTCAAATCGTGAAGCCCTATCTAGTGCTCAAAGCAATCGTCTCATGTTGTCATCAGTGGCCAAGTCAGATGTGGTGCTCATTCATCAGCAAAGATCCATCTTCCCTGCATGTCCCGCATCGCTTCTTCATACCGCCTCTTGACCTCTTCTCTCTCCATCTTCCTAGCTTTCTCCTTGTTTTCTTCATCTTCCTGCGTACCTGGCATGTCAGTCGACCAGAAACCCGGCGGATCTCTCTCACGATCGTAGTCCACTCGTTGCTTCGCAAAGGCTTGTGCTACGCGTTTTGTTTTTGCTTCGAGAAGAAGGTTTCTTCTGGCTACCGGCGTTAGAGCTGCTATTTTGGCTTCTGAGCCTGGTCCAAGAAATTCGAGGAGCAGCTGGTCATCTGTAAGAGGCTGACCCTGCCCTGGCAGCTGAGGTAAGGTGGAAGCTAGTGCTGTGAAGCGACCGGAATTTCGCCCATGCAGAAATTCGTCATATGAAACACCGTGAGTGTCAAGCCATCGCGGATTTGGCTTGAAATGTTGAAGGGAGAGCCTGCTCAATGGGCGTGCGCGGAATGGCTCGTCATCTTCGGGATCTCCTCCGAAGGACCTGTTGATGGAGGATCGACTTGCACTGCCTTTGGGTCTACGAGACGCTTCCAAAGGACTCTTAGCATTGTGCTTCTCTGCTCCGTCCCTTGTTCCTGTACGAGCCGAGGAAGGGCGTTGAATGTCTGTGGGAGTGTGTTGGATGTTGGGAGCGCTAGCAAATTTCTTGCTGCATAATCGTGGCGTGGGCGATTCTTTCGATGGACTGCCTAGTCGCGGTCGGGCTAGCGGAGCTCTACTCGGCGTCGGCGCTGTAAGTAAACTGTCGAGTCGTCCATGCATGGAATTCTCCTCGTCGGTTGTGCTTCGATGTGATTTGACAACTTGAGCGGCTGAGTTGTTCTCCTCGCCGTCTTCAGCGAGCAAGGAGACTGCATCTCTCTTCTGCTCGATAACACCATTCTTAGATGCAGTAGTTGAAGGGGTTCTTAAATTGGCAGTATTAGCTGGTACTTCATGGAGAACATCGCTTTTCTCCAGCTTTGCACGCTTCCGAGGAGGCGAGGAGCCATGATCCGGCTCAGACGCGTCAGTGGCACCCCTCGAAGCACGAGCGTGCTTTGGAGAAGGCGGTAATGGTGTCGTGGGCAACGACAATGGAGAAGATAACGGTGCAGACAATTTCCCATTCGCTTTCTCCTTGTATGCTTTGAGCTTCCTCTTCAGCTTGCGTATCTCTGCCTGAAGCTCAACATTCTCCTGGAATAGACCATCTACCTGACTAGAAGTTTGGCCATCGGCAGGCTTGACCGGCCGGTCTTGCAGCTCCTTTCGTAATCGTTCATTCTCCCGCTGTAGCTGTTCAATGCGTGCTGATTGTTCTTGGAGGGTCTGATCTTGATCTTGACATTGTGCCAATGCCAAAATAAGAGTGTCCGTCAAGGATTTGCCTGAGCCTTCCGACATTGGTCATGGTAAAGTCTGTGGAAAGGAATCTCAGAGATCGTGACGCGTGAACGTGAATTCATGTGTCGGAGCAATCCATGCCGAGATCTGGATGCCACAATTCTTACGCTGCCTCGCTCCCCTCCCTGCACTTTTTCCCAGAAAATGGATTTGCTCTGACTGTTGCATGGATGATGCTTTGGTATCAACAAGATGACATTCAAACGAAAATTGGAGGCAGAGCATGAGAGCCGGTCCTCAGCGCGACCTGCGAAGCGACAGCGACAGGGCGGAAAGACTCATCTATTCCATTTGAGTGACGAGCTACTGCTGCGAACACTTTCCTACCTGCAGATCGACAGTCTCACGCGATGCGAGCGAGTTTGCCGGAAGCTTGGTGGCCTTGCGAAGGACAATGAACTGTGGCGCGAAAGGTATTACAATCAATTTGTACGACCCCGAGCCAGGCGACTCCCTAGCCTGCAGTCAATGAGCATACATGAACGAGAAAAGAATGTCTTATGTTATTCATCGAGAAGAGCGCGGTGGCTCGAACACTCTCATCTCGCCGAGGCCGGCTCAGAGACCAATTGGAAGCATGCGTACAAAGTCAAGTACAACTGGACCAGAGGCAGAGCAAGAACAAGTGAAGTACAAGTTGGGTGCAATCCTACACCGTCTGTTCTTGCGCGAGTGCATAGTGGCAAGCTCTACACAGCAGACCTCGAACATGGCTTGAGAATATGGAGGAATGGTACTGTGCTACATGCATGTCCAGTTGACCGGAATCATCATCCTTCAGCATTGGCGATCGATCAAGAAGGATGCAGGACCCGAGTCGCGATTGGTTTCAGTGACGGCTCTGTTTCCATCTACACCTTCGACGGCATCGCACTGACGAAGTTGACAACGACTGAAGGGTTGTCCGAATCTCCCGTTGACTCGTTAGCAATAGCATGGCCGTACATGATGACGATGTCCAAGTCGAAGTCGATTGGCCTCTTTCAATGCTCAACCAACTCTGATCACGCAACGGGCGGTTTGAAGTGCTTAGCCACTCTACATTCAGACGCAGAATTGTCACCAGCTTCCTTGTCCCTGCGCCTGAGCACTACAATGCTCGTGGCCGGGATAGCTTACGCTTTCAATAGATTCAATGCTGGATGGTGCCTTGGACTGCAAGAAATCCGAATGGACCTGAACGGCGCAATTGTGGATAACAGAACAACTTCCAGCTTGAGCACGCCTCCCCACCATGGCTTTGCTCATGGAAAGCCACCACGGTTCACATCGAGATCAGCCTCCGCCTCTCCATTTGGATTGCACCCCCAGCTGATGCGCGCACCAAATAGCTTGTCGTATTGTGGCTGTTACGTGCTTGCTGGTCTACCAGACAATACCCTCATGGTATACACGGTGACCTCCACCACAGACAAACTGGAAATCAACGTTGGGCGAAGGCTATGGGGACACACATCCGCAGTCTCTGCAGCGGAAGTCACAAGTACGGGCAAGGCTCTTTCCATCTCAGCAAATAGTGATGAGATGAGATACTGGGAGCTGGAAGAACTTCTGAGCTCGTACTCGCAAAAGAGAACAAGCACTCCCATCCAGTCTCTCAGCTTGCTCAGTGAGGCTATAAGCAAGAGAGGCGATGGAGTTGGTCTCGCACTGAATGACATCAAACATGAGGCTCGGCTGAATAGAAAATGTGTCTCATTTGACGATGAGCAGGCGATAGTACTTGGCGAGCGTGGTCAGAGGCAGATAATCTCCTGCTTTGATTTTGCCTGACCAGATGTATGCTGCGGCACGACACATGTCGATGCTGTCCCCATGTCAGTGCCGACTGGTCGTCAGAATTAGACGGATCAAATGCCTCACAGATGTGCCGCTAATACAGGAGAGTCGGATGTTCTTCCCACCCCCCTTTCTGAGCGAGAGGGCCTAAACTTTAAGCTTAATATTTCTGTTACTCCACGTGGTTGGATCTATGCAAGTCCCACCTTTTGTTCAGAATTTTGGTTAAGTTTTACCTGCGAACTCACGATGGCGGCGGTGCACTTAGTTTCTCTGCAAACTTCCCACAGATTCAATCGCACATCTACATCTCCCTTCATCATTTGATCCTCTCACTCATATCTCAGACCTACGAATACAGCCAGCCATTCAATCTTTTTTCACACTATTTCTCGACTTCTACGAATCAGCCAATCCTAGTTACGTCTCTCACGATGGAACGCGGATGTTTCAATTGCGGCGAGTCCGATCATCAAGGTTCGCATATGCGGTCTCTCGCTGAGGAGACCCTTGTTTCCTAACGGCGTCTTCAGCTCGAGATTGTCCTAAGAAGGCAGCCTCGACTTGGTATGTAAATGCCTCACTCTGAGATCCTGCTTACTGAAAGCTGTCATAGCTACAACTGCGGCCGTACGTCCACGACCCCCGGGCGAGAGAGAGACTGTGTCTAACAGACAGCAGAGGCCGGCCATATGAGCAGAGATTGCCAGGAAGCACCGAAGCCGAAATCCTGCTACAAATGTATGTCTCAGCTGGTGTCGCCGTAAGCAGCTCACGAACAATTTTTTCCAGGTGGTCAGGAAGGTCACATGGCCAGAGACTGCACTGAAGCCGGTCCAGCTCAAGGTCAAGGCCAAGGTCAACGAGGTGGTGGCTGGGGCGCTGGTGGAAACTCCTACGGAGGCGGCCGAGAATGCTACAAATGTGGAGGCCGTGGTCACTTGGCTAGGTTGGTCCTTTTGTGCAATTGAGCATGAAAAATGCTGACTGATGCGACAGAGACTGCACGTCTGCTGGTACTACCGGCAGCTTCGGAGGTGGCTGGCAGCGAGGCGGGTCTGGCGGCGGCCAAACATGCTACGTGAGCGAAAGGAAGGCTTTTTTGGGCGGACATTGCTAATGCACACATAAGAACTGCGGCGGGACTGGCCACATGGCACGGTATGACGATGGGCTCACCTTTCATCGACTTATGCTAATATTGGCAGGGACTGCAACCAAGGCCGATCGATGAAATGCTACGTGAGTGGCCAGGAAACGTCTTTCAGAAAGTAGGCTGACATGGCGCAGAATTGTGGCGAGTCTGGTCACTACTCCAAGGACTGCCCTATGCCCCAGGCTGAGCGAATTTGCTACAACTGTCAGTGCTCTCGCTCTCTTTCATTTGCTGGCATCGTATCTAACTATTCCTCTAGGCAAACAACCTGGTCACCTCTCGTCCGCCTGTCCTACCACGGTATAGAATACTGCTGATCAGGAGGGCACCACAAAAGATGGCCTGATGCGCAAGAAGCTATGTTTTACAATCTCTTGAGCTATGCTTCTGCATCACCCATTCCACACGTGATACGACACATGTTAGCCCCTGTGGTCAGGTTGCATCACGAAACACAGGCGTAATCCGCAAAATACGAAAAGCATCATGGTGAGCTCCAGCACTAATGCTCCTCCCTACCTAAGCGACACGAATTATTCATGCACGAGAATGAAGACATGACCGATGCGATCTATGAAGATATGAACGTTGGCAACTGGCTATGGAAGCAAGGATAAGGAAACAGAGTTGCGCTGTATGAGCCGGCCTGGAAATGGCTATTCGCTGGCCCCTGCACCGGATAAGGAAAATCAATGCTCTCCAAAGATTTTCCTGTTTTGCGTTTGCTGTCTCTTTTGCGGATTTTGCTGACTCGACATGCCACCACGGTAACTAATACCTCTCGTACTAACAAACATGATACAAAGGCGAAAGGGAACAAACTCGGCTCCTCCGATAATTTTCGACACCTAGACAGCCTATGAGTATCTCGTTGGCGAAGCTTCTTGATGTCCCTCTGCTCAGCTCTCCCACAGCTTCCGGTTCCTTCCCCTTTACGAGCACGAATCCTAACTAGGCACAACGACCATCCCATGACGAAGAGGACGGGGTTTCTGTGGGACAAGGCAGCGCATGGGTGGTCGCTCGATGAGGCGGACAGCTAAATCAGCTGCTTCCAGTTGGGTCTGCTCCGGCAGCTAGACCATGGGAAGTTTGAATACAAATTTAATCGGAGCCCAGCGTGAGACTATACGAACGCAATTAAAGAATAGAGTGAGAGGGGCACTTCCATTTCAGTCCGCCTTCGCTCTACAGATTTCAGCTCCTGCCTGGTTCTGAGCTCGTTCTCCTCCCATTCTACCTCACCCTACCCTTTCGCCGTTTCGCCTCTTGAGTTTCCCTAATCACGAACCGATCTTGGCGTCCGGCGCAATGAGTCATCTGACAGGATCCACACCTTTTAACACAAGCACTCCAAAGCAACGAAAGCAGTACTTCAAAATCCGTGGACCACCATCCGCCCTATCCAGTCCTGCCTCGTTCCAATCAACATCCCTACCTCATCAATTCCCCTGTCACCGCGTCGTATTCCCAATCATTCCCCTTACTTACCTACTCAGCCACACGAACAATGTCACTTCCAGCATCTGAATCCCTCCCAGCCGAAGATCTCGGCCGCAAAACTCTAACAGCCCAAAAGTCGCTATACACAACCCACAACCAGTTCGAGCAGAGATTCGCCTACCACCGCGCCGTGAGACGCGGTCCGTGGATCTGCGTTTCTGGCACCACTGCACTCAAACATGGGCCAGTCATAGGCGGGGAGTCGCGGGTCTGGTTTGATGGAAATGCGCATGGACAAGCGACCACGGCATTTTTGCGGTGTATGGATGCGCTCGAGAATCTGGGTGGGAAGAAGGAGGACGTAGTGAGAGTACGGATGTTTGTCGCTGTATGTGAGAATCTCAATTGTGTCCCTGCTTGTGGCGTGACTTTGTATGGTCGGGTTTGTCATTGGAGTTGATGCTGACCCATTGAGTGACGCGAACAGAATTCTGACGATTGTCTTGAAGTTGGGCGAGCTTTCAGGGAGTATTTCGGTACACCTGAGGACGCTGAGGAGGGAAGTGGGGAGGTTCAAGATATTGTCGGCGCGGCAGCAACCATGATCGTTGTTGGAAGCGGGTTTGTTGATAAGGAGATGCTTGTGGAGATTGAAGTTGATGCCTATGTGGTCTGAGTCCGGTCGCCTGCTTGAGCAGAGCAAGTGGGAAGGCTGCGAGAGATCATATTGTCCTGCTAGAACGAGATGAGGATGGAGATCAAGGATAGAATGGCAACGGAAGAGCCTTCAAAAGAATCGTACTATGTGTTGTTATTTGAAAATTCAGCATCGCGAACTTGTATCAAACGGTCAGTCCGAGAGCTGGTAGGATATGGACACAGTAGAAATGCTGGACTCGACCAAAAGAGCAACCCAAATTATACACCAGCATTGACCAATTCAGAATTCATTACCAAGCCGTTTATGGTGTTGACGTAGGAGAAACTTTGCCTCGTAGAATCCAGGCATTGAGACGCATGCACAGGATGGCGTAACATATGGAGATAAAATGAATGTTGCTTTGCGCAGCAGCAATATCACAGCTGACTCGGCCGAAGTGATTTAGAGTCAGATGGCTTCCCGAACTTGATTGCCGCGTAACCGCATGGCTGATATTGCGCAGAAGATGAATTGCTGGCTGTTGGCGCTAGACCTGCCATGTTAATCTTGAGCACATCTAGACCTGGCATCTGAGTATTGCATATGGCGAGGCCCAGCTTGTGTCACAGGCATACTCCATAATCCGTGAGCCGCGCCACATGATTGATAGAGCTGTGAGGTCGAGAGTTATGCGGAAATTTCAGCTTCAGGCATATCAGCGATTTGGTCTCCTGAAGGAATCTCCGCCTGCACAATGGGATGAAGGGAAGCTGTAGTTCCCCGACAAACCCATTCCCTCTCTTAGTCCTGCAGCTTTGTCGACTTTCCGGGCACCACATCGGACTCGAGCCACTGCCCACTAAATCGACCTGTCCCAAACTTTGGTGCAGGTATCGAAACAGGGCTTCCCACATCTGACATCTAAAGGCGCTTTCAAGCCTGGGTCCACCTTGAGCCATTGAACCCATTCCACTTCCAATCCTCACATAGTGGAAGTGCTAAACCAGTAGTTCCCCCAAAGATGCTCATAGTCCTCCATGACGCCACCGACCAGATCCAAGATCGGCCTGCCCTTCAGACGATTGACCACCATGTTCACCGCACCCTTCGTCACATTCTCGTAAAACGCACCCCTCATACCCCACCAAGCCATACTCCAGCCTCGCTTGGTAAATTCTTCCCTCTCCAGTGCCGACAACCCACTCCTCACGCCGCCAGGCACCTTCGATGCCAGATCTTGCTTTGCGAGCTGCCTTGCAAAGTACTCAATGGCAAATCCGATTAGCCAGGGCGACCAGATTCTCTTCCATTTCGTGCCTTCGTAGCCGTATCTTCGTGCCACCCGTTGCATCAAGATGGCGTAAATGAGCGGACGGAGAATGTAGAGAATTTCCGCAGCTTGGCCGCGGAAGGATGTAAGGCGATGGACCAATTGTTGAACGGGTTTGATATCGTCGGTGGTTATGACGTGTTCGAGGAGGTAGGATGAAACAGATTCCGGAGAGGGCAGGGATGGCATGGTGAAGCCCGTCCGGGGCATTAAGAACGGATCAGCGGGGTTATTGTGGATAGGAACTTTGTCTGAATCTGACATGGGTGGGGTGGGGATGCCGGCTTCACCGAAGGCATCCTTTGGCTCGAATGGGATGGGGTCGAGGAGTTTCATGTCTTCTTCTGAAAAATCTTCCGCCAGCTCGTCTTTCTGCGCGACAGGTGCAAAGTCTTCTCGGAGAGGCAGAGGAGGTGTTACGACGGGCCGGGAATTGGTCAGCCGAAGGAGGATGAGTCGAAGCACTGCTTTGAACGATTCAAGGAAGACGACCACCCTCCATCGTCCTCGCTCTCCACCTTTTCTGCGGGCTGTCATTTCCCAGAGCAGTTCTGTGTACTGCACAATCTTTAAGATCGTCGCAATTCGTGTGTAGAGGGAGGAGGAATCAGACCAGAACATGGTGTATCGGGCATGATGTGAGGATTTTGGCTTTCCCACATTTTGAAAGGGCACCTTGGATCCTGACAGCGAATGTGTGCGCTTCTTCAACAAATGATCATGATATATCGACAGTAGTTGAACAAAAGTATGAACAGATTCAGAAGCCAGTTCCGAATCGCTCAGTCGTGCGCCCGGCAGGAGATAGGTTAATGATCGTAATGTGCTCTCGACCTGACCGACGGAGTGGGAATTAGAAGCGACATATTCAGCATACATCTCTGGAAGATTTCTGGCTTTGTGAGGTAGTTGTGATGTCGCTGCCGCGCACGATCGTAGTGTGGCGTTGGCGGACTGCCATAATGAAGCAGCCATTGCTGCCGACGCGTAGAAGAGAACCAAATCGAGCGTAATCGATATGCGCCCTTTTACCGGAGACAGTGCACACCCGTCGGATGCGTTGGGTGTGACGTTCAACTGAGAAGGATGACGAGACAAAGGAGGGAGATGAGATTAGGGACATGATTGCTTACGAAACTGCGCTCGCAATGTGATTGGTGGGCTGAATTGCATGCGGTTGGGAGCCGAGGCTCTCTGCAATCCAGTAGTTTTCCGTGACAAGTTCTTCAGGCTATTCCTCCGACTCTCGCCAAAATCACCAGTCTAAATCTGAATGCAAAGAGTTCTTGTGCAAATGGCTGTCACGGTGGGCTACAAGCAAATGAGAATTTGTGACTGAAGGATATCTAGGACGGCGGACACGTCAGGATGGAATCGATAGAAGAGAGGAGCGATTGCCATGATATTTTATCAACTCACCTACCCTACGCCCTATCCATTCGTCAATCCCGCTTTCACATACTGAGTTAATTTGCCTTGGTCGCAAATGTGCCTGTATTAACCACAATAGGCTGACGACAACCTTGATCTGCTAGGCTGGCGGCCTGCTGAACAAGATCGACACCAGCATATGTGTTGAGCTCAGCGTTGGACTTTTATCTGCCACAATCATCGCAATCGGATTCATTAACAAGCGCACCATCATCAGTCTGCCTGTGCCGAACACAGCAGAGGTCAGCCATCTACCCGGGCCATGGAGCAACGATACCCGACCAGGTCAAGATTGGCTACAGGGGACACGCTAGTCGATTCAAATGACCCGACTGATGCTCTTGCGAAAGAAAAGGAAAACATTGGACGGAGTCGAAATACGCGGCAACAACAGATTAAACGAATACCAGCGCTTACGTCCTCGAGAACCTTTGGACGGAAATCGCCCATTGTGGATGTGGACATCCAAGCATTTCTAGCGAAGTGTATGAGTACGAATCAGTGGGAAAGGTATACAGACCAGGAGAAGAAAGCGATAGTCCAGAGCCTTCCACCGCCAAGACGCCCGCAGGCGATAACGTCCTCCAGAGATGGCGGGAATCTATTTCCGCCAGATGGTCTCGCTAGTCAAGTGGATGGAAACTCACCTGAGCCTTGGAAAGAGCAGCAGCAGCAGCACATTTCCGCCTTTTATGCGACACCACCGCTCACACCAGCATTCTGCTTTGAAGACCCATATCTGAAACGTTCCGCTGCTCGATTCAAGCGCGATCTCTCAGACGGCTACTATGAGAAGAGCTGGCAAGATAAAGCCAGGAGAGCTCATGAAGAAAGGTTGGACGGCAGATTTGACGAGTATCTGGCAGAGCAGGCTGAGGAAATGTTCGTAGAGGACGAAGAGGGAAATGGAGAGATTGATGGGGATCAGCTTGCTGAAGAGAGTGAAGATGGGGAATATATGGACGGCAGTCGCAAGAAAGGGAAGAATGGAAAGGCAACAAGAGGGAGATGAACAGTCCAGTTTCTCGAGAAGATGCTGTGAGCAAACATAGCCAACCGAGGGTCAACTTATTTCACCAGCCATATGCCAATATCTGTGAAGCTATTCAGCCGCTTGCACCGAGGCACAATTTCCTCCGACCGGCCATATCATGCCGTAGCTCGGCATCCTTGACTGCCGTCCATCCACTCATGTCGGCCGAACGCAACGAAGTCTCTATTCTTGCCACAATGGCCCTCAAACCCGATTGCTTGCCAGTCTCTACACGGCAATATCCAAGGTCACAAGCCACCTGCTGACCGGCCATTGCATATGAAGCCCACTTGCCCACATTCGCAGCCCATCGGCGTGTTGATCAAAGACAACATGGAATCGACCCCTACGCCCATTGCGCAGAAGTCTCGGTCTTGTTTCTCTGGTTTCACACATGGTCCGAGCATGCGCTTCGGCTGTGCTTCTGGATGATTAGCGAGAAGATGTGTGAGCAGAAGCAGTTTTGACACCATCTGGGCATCACCGAAAGCTCTGAGAGTATGTGGGAAATTCTCCGAGACTATGTTCTCAGCCTCCGAGGGCAATGGATACCATCACTCGAATGAGCTCACTGACCGCAACGTGTTGATGTCACGCTCAAAGTTCCATTTCCATCAACACAGTCTACGATACGGCTGTCCGTTCCTATCTCGAGATCTGCGCACCCCGTGGACAAGGTGTTTATCCCTGCCATATCCCAATTTGCGACAGAGGAGCCTTTGGGGGCCGGTCTCAGGAAGCGTCTCAATGTAGCCCAGGTGAGCATGGCGTCCCCTTTTGCTCCCACATCTGTCAATTAAACGAGTATCCGCATCTCCCAACTGACTGCAGCGAGAGGTGTTTAGCTGCGGATCGTCTCGCGGTGATACCAGGCCAAAACTGGCAGTGCAGCGTTGTCGGCTATTGCGTCGGTCGCTGGTCGGAATTCTCTTTTCAGATGAATGCTCCGCACTCTGACTGTATCAATTGCATCCACGTTGCCATGGAACATGTGGAAGCACCCGCAAAGCTACATTGCAGAGCCTTATACAGAGAGTATATAGGAAGAACCAACTCACAGCCACTATGTGATTGCAACTCATTTCCCAGCAGCGAAATTGACAACTGGATCCTTTTCTTCGACCATCACTCGACCTCCTCTACATTCTCTTGGAACCTTTGATTGAATTCAACCACCGCTCCAAGGATATTGAAGAAATTTATTATTGCCATGATTTTCGAAGTCATCATCGCCGGTACCATCATCTACCCCATTTTCAGCCCCTTTTCAGCTACTTCAAGGATTCAAAGCACCTGAGGCAGTTCCATTCACCTTTGTATGCTGATTTCTCAAGTCTCTGGCGGATATGCAAGAACATAGAGAAGAAGCACCACCTCGCCATTCATAAAGCACACAAGGAACTTGGTACACATGTTCGTATTGCTCCCAGCCATGTTTCGATTTCGGATCCCGCTGCAATGAACGATATTTACGGCCATGGCGCCAATTTTCTCAAGGACGACTGGTACGACGGTGGCGCTGGTGAACACCCAAATATGGGAGGCACGAGGGTCAAGGCTGAACATCAAGCAAAGCGCAAGATGTTTGCAAGTGTCTTTGCGCAGAAGATTATCGCCAGTCTTGAGCCTGTCGTGACTCAGAAGGCTACGGTTCTGGTGGGCGAAATTGACAAGAAGGTCGAGGCTGGCGAATTAGTGAACATTAGGCGCTACCTCAACTACTTCACAATTGACCTTATCTCAGAACATTTGTACGGAGAGTCACTTGGATGCATGGAACGCAGCGACGACCTCGTGGACGCTGAATCTCGGGATGGTACCGTCTCTTATCAATTCTCTTCACTTATCAATGAGTATTAACACCGCTCTCGGAATGGAAGCCCCTCTCCTGTCGTACACAAAGAAGATCTTTGCCTGGCACCCTTACCGAAGAGCAGGCTCACACTTTGAGAACATCGTCTATCACAACACCATGAAGCGCCTGCGGAATCCCGACGCCAGCAACGACTTCTTCCAGAGATTGATGACCAACAACAAAGGAGAGCCACTCAATCTCTCCATGGGCGAGATCTTGGTAGAATTCGGCGTCATTATGAATGCCGGCAGCAACACCACGACGGCAGCGCCGACGGGGACAATCTTCCTTCTCTATAAGCATCCCAAGGTCCTGGCTAAACTTCGGGCGGAGCTCGACCCAGTGATAGGTCGTCGCGAGGTGCCTCTCTACGACACGGTGGCAAACCTGCCTTGCCTTCGTGCATGCATTGAGGAGAGTCTCCGAATCCGTCCAGTAAGCACAATGTGTTTGCCACGAGCTGTCCCAGCTGGGGGTCGGATGATTGCAGGCAGGTTTATCGACGGAGGGGTGACTGTGTCAGTACCCACATACACCCTCCGCGATCCCACAGCTTTCGATGAACCGGAAGTCTTCAACCCTGATAGGTGGATTGTAGGCGATAAGGAAAGAATGTTGAAGGCACACCTGCCATTCAGCATCAGGCCCAGAGCATGTATAGGAAGGGTCATTGCATGTTTTGAGCAGACCATTGTGATTGCGACACTCGCACATCTGTACGACTTTGAGTTACCTTCGGCCGACTTCAACTTGGGCACCATCGAACGATTCAACGCAAACCCAGATGAGTTGGTTCTGAAAGCTAAGCGGAGGGAATTCTTAGGATTTTGGGCGACGGACCTTCAGCGCTTCAGTCGAAGCGACTTACACTAGAAGTGGGAAAGACGCTCTTTCTATCAGCAGAGCAAGCGTGGTAGACTGGGACTTGAAGGAGTTGGTTGAAGGAAAGTGGATTGCAAAAGCACCTTTGCTCTCTAACGACTAAGTGATTGGTACCTTGTGCTGATCAAGATATTGTTCAAATCCCTCATCATCCTGCCTACTCGGCTCTTTGAAGGATTGAAGGAGACCGTATACAGGGATGCAAGGCGAGATTTGTTTCCGGAAAGTTACCGAACAAGTTGTATGCCACTCGGAAAAATATATCATGAGACCAGGCCTCGTATATCTTGGGAATCTGCAAACTGTCCTAGTCTGATCTATAGGGCATCCTAGTATACTACGAGTCTTAGAGTGCCCTCTTCTGTGGCAGACGTTGATACATGGATGAGTCGAGAGCATACAGTGAGGTTCGGTCTCGGTGAACCTTCCGGTTTCAAGGGAGCGCAACCTCACACCAATTCAAGCCACAGTATTCAGCCACCTGAACACACTCACTTATACATCGTGAGCAAAGGCCACCAAAGCCGCCTTGGGGATTAATCACTACATATACACAAAACAACACCAAAACCATCAAGCACCATAATGTCTCTTGCCACACCATCAGATATACCCGTCCTCATAACAGTCCCAGGCGATACGCCCTCAGCGAAACCTCTGGTTTCAGCAGAACGAAGAATCACCCCCACCTGGACAATATCTGATCTCAAGGCCAAGCTAGAACCAGTCACAGGCATCCCAGCATCATCCCAAAGTTTACGCACCAAAGCCTTGGACGGATCATGGATTCAACTGACACCTGACACAACCCTCGTCGGTGACCGGTCTTTCGGCCTCACCAAAGGCTCAGAAGTAGAAATCCTCGACACAAGGCCGCCAGGTGCGCGAATTGACTTTACCGACGTTTCAAGTGTAGAGAAGTACGTTATGCCAGAATCTCAGTACGAGAAGCTATCCGACAGCGTGCTTGCGTGGAAAAAGTCACAGAAACTGGGCAGATTTGATCCGAACGCAAAATCACTGGAGCAGCTCACGGAGGAGCGCAGAGCGCATGACCAGTCCGAGATCCAGCAGAAAGGCATCACCACTGGCCAGCGGTGCCAGGTAGGAGGCAGTGACGAGAGAAGAGGCACTGTCAAGTTTGTGGGCGAGATCGAGGGGTTGGGAGGGGATAGAGAAGCAGGGTGTGTTTGGGTCGGAGTCGAGTTTGACGAACCGGTCGGGAAGAACGACGGCTCAGTCGAAATTGAAACCACAGACGAAAGTGGCAAGAAGAGTAGGCAGACAAGAAAAGTGTTTCAATGCCGAGGGAAGAACTATGGTGGGCTTGCTAGGCCGGAGAGGGTGGAAGTTGGCGAAGAGTATGGTGTTTTGGATGATCTGCTGGATGAAGACATGGAGGAGATTTGAGCCACCATATCAGTCTTTCATCGCTGCTGAATTGCATTCACAGGTCCAGGAAAACCCATGCAGGGCAAATGCATTTGTTGGAATGCCTTTCATCAGCTGTGTTTCCCTGCAAGTGACCTGTCTTCGTGTTCGTCGCTGTTGGTCGTGCAGGTAGGATCCCTGTTCGATTGGGCCACGAAGCAGATGTGCTGCACATGGCCATAGGGGATCCCGAGCTACGAATTTATGGCAGAGCGGATGATCAGCTGAGCGCAGCACGAGAGGCGTGGAACTATTTGATGTCTCGATAGCAAGGCGTCTGGGTAGCTGCTCTATGTTCCTCCGAATACAATAGTTTGACGGACAATCGGGTGGAAAAGTTGGCTGGGATGAAAATTCTCACATGGCAAAAGCAGAGCGGAATGCATGAAAGCAAGTAAGAGGACGACTTGCCCAGCATGACCACTGACACAATACCGTGTTGAGAGTGGAGGCAAAGGCTCATTCATTGCTGCTTCGATTCTGACTGCCGACCTAAAGTCATTACGTACCTCATGAATCATGATGGAAAAGCTGCATCGTGACAAGGTCGAGCTTCCTATTCTTCCCAGAGATCCTGAGGTGCCGGCTCACAGGCCTGACTAAAGAATATCCGAGCTGACTTCCCATGCTCATTCTCAATCGAATACTGATTCCCTATGATATTGCATTACGTTAGCTTCAGCTTCAGCTTCATCCCAAATCACCGAAAAAAGCGCGTCAGTACTCACCTCTCGGAACCTGCCAAAATCCTCCCTTCCCAATACTAAACCGGGTCTCCGGCCCATTGATGGGACCAACCTCAACCGTGACCCGTCCCTGCGCAACAAAAAAGCTCATGTGCATCTTTCGTGAATTCTTCGGTTTCTTCACTCCACCAGGGGGAAGGTCCACCACGCCCGTTCCGAAGAAGCGTGTGCTCAGCAACTTTGCATATCGGAATGTTGAATCTTTGACTTCCTTGGTTTGTATGGCAGCCGCTGCATGTGCGATCTGGACCTGCTCTTCCTCTTCGATGGGCGCTTGTTGTTCATGATCCCAGATTGAGACGGAGCCTTTGAGAGTGCCAGTGTCCAGCTCCCAATCGTCGGCATCCGGGTCAACCACCTCTTCATTGCCATCGAGATCGAGGTCTGAGTCGTCATCCTGTTGGCGGGACTTGCCTTTGCCTTTGTGAGATTTGCCTTTTGATCTACTCTTCCGGGCCGGCTGCATAACTTCATCCGTGCGTACAATTTCCTTGATGCTATCCAATGGAAATCTTGCCCCGTCGGCGACACCTCGATCTGCTGTGCCGGGACTGCCGCCATAGATGATGCCCTCATTCCGCCACCACGCGAGGGGCTTGATGCTGATTCGGCCGCTTCGAGTATGTCTTACTGTGTCGTCTGCAGGTGTTTCTCGGCGCAAGATGTACAGAGATTTCTTCTGGCCTGGTCGAGCTTTGATCTTCTCCACTACTTCATCAACCTCTCTCTGTTGGCTGGCTGAGAGCTTGGCGTTTGTGTTTTTCTTCGCTAGTGGTTTTCGGCCACGGGATTTCTGAGATGCTGACGGTGCTGGTTCCTCTTGTGGTAGGGCTTCTTTTGCAGCTCTTGAATCCGAGCCTGCGCCTTCATTGCTTTTTCTCTTTGCGCGTTTTGCAGCAGGTGAAGATGTCGCTGCTGCCTCTGCATCTTCCATTGCGTCTGATTTTCGTTTTCGCCTCGAGTTCGCTTTGTTCTGTTGGCCTCGGCGATTTGTAGCTCGTGTTGGTGGTTCAAACGTCCGATCTTCATCTTCGTCGTCTGGCTGAATAACAGGCGCAGCAGGTAATTCGGGCTCCTCGTTGCCTGGTCCCAGTATTGAAGCCCGCTCATCTTCCTGATCACCAGCCATGACATTAACATTTTCCTCGGCAACTATACCGTCTGGCGCGTAGGTTGTGATTTGGACATGACTTGGGGTTTCTTCTGGCTGCTCATCTTCGGCCATCTCCTGCTGAGTGACTGGTTCTGCATCTGAGATTCTGCCAACGAATGCACTTTTCGACGTCCGATCCAACACTCGATTTCGAAGAGGAGTCTTCTCAGGACTAAACCGTCTCACTGTAGCTGGTCTTGCTGATGCTGCCCGCGCATTTGGGATTTGCACTGGAGTCGCTGATAATTGTGTGTCGTTTGCTTGATCCGCCGCATCTTCTGTTTCCTGCTGCAGCTGTCTCTGCGCAAGCACATCTGCTCCCGTTCGTCGTGCTGTGCCGGTAATGCCGGACTTTCGAGGGGAAGCTGATCGCGGAAGTGGGTGGGACGTCCCTCGAGTTGACCGTCGCAATGACGTCGTTGTGCCGGGTGTTTGTGGTTGAGCTGTCTCAGTCATTAAACCTTCCTGTCCGTCTAGGGAACAATGTGCACTCTTACCAGGTGACATGTGTGATATGCGCGTTATCTCTTCTCCGTTAACTTCCTCCACAGATTCCATTATGGCTCTTTTGTTTGCTGGTGATGGCTTCCTCGGTGATGAGAACATTCCCGACATCTCTTCCAAGCCATGTTCATCCAAGTTTCGCTGCGGCAGCGTAATACCGGTTCGTCGTCCAACTTTCCCAACATTCGAGAAGTCATAGTCGCGGTCACGCGGCGGCGCTGATGTTCGAGCGGGCATCTCTACGGTAGTAACAATCCCGGTGCATCGACAAAGTCAGCTGCGAAGATGGTGCTAGCAATAACGTTGTCGCCTCCAGTGCGGGACACGAGTCTGCCAGAAAGTAAACAAAGCGCATGGAGAAAGTGGGTCCGATTCGGCATTACGGAGGCATCACGTGTTCTGTGCGTCTCGAAGGAATGAAGAAGATCAAGATGGAGAATTCCCAAAGGTGCCGCTGTAGGCACTCAATCATGGGATTCAAGTCCTTGAGCTCCTTAGCTGGGATCGCTCTCTTTCAAGTTTGCTGTTCTTAGAATATGAGATCCATGTCTGTATGCTTGATGATTTTAGACTCGCGAGTATAAGGCAAAGCACACGTTATGCATCATTGGAGAGCACCGACCACAAAATTCAGGCTTGTGCCTAAGCCTAGCGAGACCTCGTCGGTACGGATTTTCTACTTTGTTCTGGCAAAGTTCATAACAACTTATGCTCTGGCACAACCAGCTGTAAGCGAAAGCGCTTGCAAAGATGATCACGGCCACAGTGTTCCTAATCGTAGGGATTGTATCTTACAGTGTGTAAGCTCGAGTGCTGTCGGAACGGCCAATGCAGAGACAGCAAACGCAAAGAGCGGATGACAAGACAAGTGAAACCATATGAGATGCCTCCTTCGAGAGCGCCGCCGACATCGGTCAATTCAACTAGGTGATTGAAGAATCGATCAATTATCCCTTTCTGTGGATGAAAGCGCAATTCAGTGTGATGTAATAACTGATCTAGTGGCAGCAACCATTCCGAACGTAGCGGTTCAGGTCAAGTTTCAAATGGTGTTGTTGCGACCACAAATGCCACACTTCGGCTGTTTAAGGCTTATCGAGTGGACATTTGTGGTGCACCCCTGAGAGAAAGTACATTTCCTTCTCAAAGAGACACGACATTAAATTTGATAATGTTGACACATCTGATCATCAGTCCTCCAGCAACCCTACCTACCCATCACAATATCCATAATAGGGCAGCAGCAATACTCATAAATACTCGACCTGTAGAAAGCTGACTAGGCCAGACTTTTGCCCAATGGCAAATGTACTGCCACAGAAAGCTGTCACATCGCTGCGATACTCGTGCGGGAGCCAGAGAATTCCGTGGCCGCAATGCTCTACCCAGTCGTGATTCAGCGTAAGAGCGTTATCGCCTTCAGCATTTAACGTCTCAACCGAGGCAGGCGTCGTATTAAGGTAAAAACGTCCCCGGTTGGTGAGTAGGGTTTTATTGTCCATCGTAAAACTGATCTCTTTAATAAGTGGGATATTATCCAGTCTCTGGACTTCTTGGCCCGTCGCTGGATTCCACAGCCGCACGGTACTATCCCATGACGCAGAAGCGAGCAGCGAGCCATCGTGAGAGAATGCCACCGCATTGACCTCTTCAGTGTGTCCCTCTAGAGTCTGGACCTCTTGACCCGTCGTTGGATTCCACAGCCGCACGGTCCCGTCATCTGACGCAGAAGCGAGCACTGAGCCATCGTGAGAGAATGCCACCGCATTGA